>CM031616.1:66315481-66331022 GCA_018398815.1 Conus ventricosus
CATCCATCCATCCATCCATCCATTCATCCATCCACGCATGCACGCATGCACGCATGCACGCACGCACGCACGCACGCACGCACAGACACACAGACACACAGACACACATACACATACACATACATACATATACATACATACATACATACATACATACATACATACATACATACATACACGCATACATACACGCATACATACATACATGCATACAACCCAGACTTTGTGGTCCCCTCCATCTCACACCCTATCTCCCTCTCTGCGTTCTTCCAAAGTGAGAATTTCAGGCAAAGTTAGTTTCAATAACAACAACAACGTCAGCGATGATAATGATGATGGTGACGACGACGACGACGACGACAACATCTACGACGACGACAACAACGACAACAGTAAGAATAATAATGGTAATGATTGTAATGATGGTAAATAATAATGAAAATAATGAAAATAAAAGAATGATAATATTACAATAATGATGATGATGATAATAGTAAATAATAATGATAATAATGAAACAAGAAGAAGAAGAAGAAGGAGGAGGAGATGATGATGACACTGATGATAATGAAGAAGATGAAGAAGAAGAAGATGAAGATGATGACGATGACGATGACGATGACGACGACGACGAGAAGAAGAAGAGGAGGAAGAACAGGAACAGGAACAGGAACAAAACAGTTGTCTGGAAAATGCGTCTAAGTATACATATCTGTATGGTATGTTGTACATTCGTTGATGATATGGACATCATGTATCTCGAAAACACTAAAAGACAGATGATTTATACAAGAGAAGTATTATGACAAACAAGAACGACAAGAAGAAATCGCTCTTTAGGGCCACGAAAGGTACGTGAGAGCTGAATAATGGAAAGGGGATGATAAATAATAATTAAAAAAAATACCTACAAAAAAAAATAACAGGAAAGAACCCGCTACAACCTTTTCTTCCTCGGCGTCCGACACCGACAGGGAGCTCTGACTGCGCATGCGCGCCATCGACTCGCGTGACGCGGTGCTCATGCGGCTGACGGTGGTCTTCCGGGTCCCGAACGAGGCTGGCGTGGTGGCCTCATTCCGGGTGGATCTGGCCTCCCCCTCCTCGATGCACTCGCCGGGCTGCCTCCGTGTCCAGTCTTTGTACTTCTGCCTGGACCACGCCTGAACAAAGAAGACAAAAAATTCAAAGAGCCCAACATCATGATTGTACGAGTATGGGGCTTCCCTTTCGCCAACAGCGGCACTCGTATCCTTACTTGCCTTGCCTTGCCTTGCCTTGCCTTGCCTGGCCTTGCCTGGCCTTGCCTGGCCTGGCCCGGCCTGGCCTGGCCTTGCCTTGCCTTGCCTTGGCTTGGCTTGGCTTGGCTTGCCTGGCCTTGGCTTGGCTTGGCTTGCCTTGCCTTGCGTTGCCTTGCCTTGCCTTGCCTTGGCTTGCCTTGGCTTGCCTGGCCTGGCCTGGCCTGGCCTGGCCTGGCCTGACCTGGCCTGGCCTGGCCTGGCCTGGCCTGGCCTTGCCTTGCCTTGCCTTGCCTTGCCTTGCCTTGCCCTGCCTCGCCTCGCCTCGCCTCACCTCGCCTGGCCTGGCCTGGCCTGGCCTTGGCCTGCCTGCCTGGCCTGGCCTGGCCTGGCCTGGCCTGGCCTGGCCTGGCCTGGCCTGGGCTTGGCCTGCCTCGCCTCGCCTCGCCTCGCCTCGCCTCGCCTGGCCTGCCTCGCCTCGCCTCGCCTCGCCTCGCCTCGCCTTGCCTTGCCTGGCCTTGCCTGGCCTTGCCTGGCCTGGCCTAGGTAAGGTAAGGTGGTAATGTTGCTTACAGCCCAGCCGACCGCAAAGGGCCATATCACCGCCGCGTTGAAGTCGGCTCACAAGTCGTTCATTCACACAACCCTTTGAAATACATCTTCTACAACATGCACGCACGCACGCACGCACGCACGCACGCACGCACGCACGCACGCACGCACACAGACACAGACACACACACATACACACGAGAAAATTTTGTTTAAAAAAACCTTTCCACTGTTAAAATTCAGATCAGATGAAAAATGTTGTCTTTCAGATATTCAAAGCCCACATCAGATGGAACATCTCTGAACATGGTTTTCATGGAATCTGCTGTAAAATGTGTCTATGTCTCACGTCATACAATTCCCAACACTCTAACAGAATCTGTTTCATTGTGGAGTGGTACATGACATGGAAAGTACCGCGGGGAACTTCTTCACTCTTTAAAAAGATACGAATGAGTTAAAAACGAATGGCCAGTGTGCAGCCGCATAAAAAACTGTTTTCTCTTTGCGACCCCAGAGGTGGATGAGAGGAACTCTCCTGGGTTTGGACGGATCTGGAACTTTGTTTTATTTCTTTCTGCGTACGCAGGCTGATACTCCTGCAGTCACTCCCTATATGGGACAGGCAGTGGAGTTTTGTGTGTGTGTGACCCTTTTTTTTTATCCCGCCATTAAAGCAACCATACCCCATCTTCGGGGAAGGTGCATGCTATGTGTAAACGTGTCATCCATACCAACGGCCAAACTGGCCTTCTCTTCCGAAAGTTGGTGATGGGATTTTATGTGCGTGCAAGATGTTGCGCATGCGTTCACACACGGAACCTCGATTTGCAGTCTCATTCGAAGGACTGTATTGGGGAATGGAGTCAGAACCAATGTTAACTCCGAGGGAAAAAAAATCCCCATGTACCGAGATTCGAACCCGCAACCCTGAGATCACGAGTCGGCGCTCTACCAACTGAGCTATTCCGGCCCCCAGTGATCTGGAACAATTTGTGATCCGTCTGTGTATTCCAGTTGGCCTTGCCTCGGTGTCTCTCTGTGCTCCAGAGATCAGCGTGTCATGACTCTCCAAGCTCTCCGAGCTTGCCGTCATGCTGTAGCAGTGTTCCGAGTCCTCCCTGGTCAATCTGTGATATATCATCTGTCCACACAGTCTTCTCTGACGTCAGGCAGTGTGTCCGAGTCCTCCCTGGTCATTCTGTGATATATCATCTGTCCACAGTCTTCTCTGACGTCATTCAGTGTGTCCGAGTCCTCCCTGGTCGTTCTGTGATATATCATCTGTCCACAGTCTTCTCTGACGTCAGGCAGTGAGTCCGAGTCCTCCCTGGTCATTCTGTGATATAATTATCATCTGTCCACAGTTTCTCTGACGTCAGGCAGTGTGTCCGAGTCCTCCCTGATCATTCTGTGATATATCATCTGTCCACAGTCTTCTCGAACGTCCTCTTCCTCGGTCTTGCCCTCCACGGCTCCAGCAGTGAAGATGTTCTTTGGGAAGTGAGGTTTGCCTCGTGCAATGTCCCAAAGTATGCCAAGCTTTGTTGATTCTTCTTTGCTGCCTGAGTTCTCTTTGCACACCTAGTCTTTTTTTTTCTTTTTTCTTTTAGCATCTCTTTATCGGTAAGTTTTGTCTTTATAAGTTTTCCTTACAGCAATGCCAAAATAGAGCGTTGTGCGGTTTACTTTTTGGCATTCTCCTATACGCTAACAGCAGCACCTGTATCTTTACAGCGATGCCAAATAGAGCGTTGTGCGGTTATTTTCGGCGTTCTTCCTATACGCTAACAGCAGCACCCGTATCTTTACAGCGAAACCAAATAGACTGTTGTGTGGTTTATTTTCGGCATTCTCCTATACGCTAACGGCAGCACCCGTATTTTACAGCAATGCCAAATAGAGCGTTGTGCAGTTTATTTTCGGTACTTCTCCTATACGCTAACAGCAGCACCCTTTACAGCGATGCCAAATAGAGCGTTGTGCGGTTTATTTTTTTGCATTCTCCTGCACGCTAACAGCAGCACCCGTATCTTTACAGCGATGCCAAATAGAGCGTTGTGCGGTTTATTTTTTTGCATTCTCCTGCACGCTAAACAGCAGCACCCGTATCTTTACAGCGATGCCAAATAGAGCGTTGTGCGGTTTATTTTTTTGCATTCTCCTGCACGCTAACAGCAGCACCCGTATCTTTACAGCGATGCCAAATAGAGCGTTGTGCGGTTTTATTTTTTTGCATTCTCCTGCACGCTAACAGCAGCACCCGTATCCTGACAGCAGTGCCAAACAGAGTTGTGCAGTTTATTTCCCATTCTTTACTTTGCATCCTTTACACCTTCCCCCCTCCCTCCTATCCCCCCTCCCTTTTCTCCATGCCTTCCTTCAACTTCCCCTCCATCCAGGGAGGGAGGTAAAGGGAAAGAGAGAGAGAGAGAGAGAGAGAGAGAGAGAGGAGAGAGAGAGAGATGGGTGGGGAGGGAGGGAGGTAAAGGGAGAGAGAGAGAGAGAGAGAGAGAGAGAGAGAGAGAGAGAGAGAGAGAGAGAGAGAGAGAGGAGAGACAGGTGGATAGATGGGTGTGGGGGTTGGGTGTGGGGGTGGGGGGGGGGGAGGAGGCAAAGGCAGAGAAAGAGAAGAGAGGTGAGTGGATGGGTGGGTGTTGAAGGAGGGAGAGAGGGAGGGAGACTGAGAGAGAAGAGGAGAGTGGGTGGGTGGGCATGTGTGGAAGGAGAGAGAGAGAGAGAGAGGAGAGAGAGAGAGAGAGAAGAGAGAGAGAGAGAGAGAAAGAGAGGAGAAGGAGAGAGAGAGAGACAGAGAGAGAGAGAGAGAGAGAGAGAGAGAGAGAGAGGAGAGAGAGAGAGAGAGATGAGAGAGAGAGAACCCAGCTCGCACGAGAGCCGCAACTCACCAAAATGACCGCCGCGGTGGCGTCCGCTCGAAGCGCCCCCTCGTAGGCCGCCCTCAGCCTGTTCCCACGTGCTTCCCGTCATGCCCGATCTGGTACAGCAGTTTCCGGTGCTCGCGCATCGCAGCCTCGTTGTCGTTGACGCTGTCGACGTAACGGGAGTTGAGATCCAGCGGAGCGGCGCCGAATCCCAGAGTCGTCCACCGGCGAGACAGCAGAAGCCTGGAGTGCCGGCTTGACGGAGCGAAGGGCTGCTCCCATGAACCCATTCTTGGCTAGGGAGGGGACAGAAAAAGAAGACGAAGAGAAAGCGTAAGGGTGTCCGCCCACGCGGCAAGTTTCGAGGCTTGACGTGTTGCGCAACACGGGCTAACAAGCCTTGACCGCACCGGTCGGCAATATTGCCAGCGGATAGTTGGCAGATTAGGAGTGTGTGTGTGTGTGTGTGTGTGTGTGTGTGTGTGTGTGTGTGTGTGTGTGTGTGTGTGTATGTGTGTGCGCGCGTGCGTGCGTGCGTGCGTGCGTGCGTGCGTGCGTGCGTGCGTGCGTGCGTGCGTGTGTGTGTGTGTGTGTGTGTGTGTGTGTGTGTGTGTGTGTGTTCTGTTCGGGTTGGGCGGCCCGCAGACGGAAGGAGATGTTGACCGTGTTGAGACAGTTGTCAGAGATACCCCTCTCCTCGGACTGTTGCCAGCCACACGCGAGACACGCTGTTGGGACGTTCGCATACCTTGACCTTTCACCTTGCTTTATGCGCGCGCACTCGGCACGAACGCCAACCATTCCAACTGAAGTCATGGTGAGATCAATAAAGACTAAGTCTTCGGCAGCGGTCAGATATTAGCAGTAAGACAGTAATGCTTTCATACCAACGTGGGTGCCTGCCCATAAACTTGGGTATTCAGCCTAGCAGACATTCTAGGTGTGCCGTTATCGATCGTCGCTGTACTGGAGAAGCCTTACCCGTAGGTCGTTTCACAAAGGCTCACACTTCATTAAACATGTTTTTTTCTCCCCCATATTCAGCCGAGTTGAGGTTGTCGCTTGAGCAGCGTCTTTGCGTGTGTGTAATTCCGTCTTTTCAGTTTCTCGGCATGTTTGAACTACTGAATACTCTATGTGATCGAATTTATCATTGAATTGACGGGTCAGTGAACCAATCGCCTTATCAAGAACCCGAATAGAACACGGTTCTAATCTGCCAACCATCCGTTTGCAACGTAGCGGACAGATTCGGCCGAAGCACGTGTCTGAGTGTGTGTGTGTGTGTGTGTGTGTGTGTGTGTGTGTGTGTGTGTGTGTGTGTGTGTGTGTGTGTGTGTGTTCATCTTCGAAGACCTGCTGCTGTCAAGCTCTCCCTGGAGCGTCTTCCGGCTCTTCTAACCTGCAACGATCCGCTCACAATACAGCGGACAGGTTCAGCCAATGCTTGAAACGGTGTTGCTCAGCCCGTCGTCAAGCCCCCGAAACTTGCTACGGTCTGCGAGAGACTCCTGTTCGGGTTATCTCCCCCCCACTCACCCCCACCCCTACCCCCCCAAACGAAATCGCTTTTTTTTTTGTTTCCCGGATCAGGAGTAGATAAGCCATGGCAAGGCTTACGTCTCTTCCGGAAAAAGGCGACTGGTCAGATCGGTGCTGTGGGCGTTCTGTGTGGGAAGATGTTGTCGGCCGTGCTGCCAGCTGTCAGAGAGCAGGCTTCATGCTGCCGTGCTGCCAGTCGTGGGTCGTCTCCCTGATCTCGCTCTGGAACCCAGAACACACTGGGCGGTGAGGTGGGTGTCTCCAGGACTGTTGATGAAGCATGTGTGATTGATGTTATGGCGACAACCCCATGCCTACACTCCCACCCCCCCCCCCTTTACATCTCCGTCCGCCCCCTCCCGCCCCCCTCTCTCTCTCTCCTCTCTCTCTCTGTCTCTGTCTCTGTATGTCTCTCTCTGTTCCTGTCTGTCTGTCTGTCTGCCTCTGTCTCTCTTTTTCTTTTTTATTCTTGATTCTTCCTCTCTTTTTCACTCGCCATCCATTACCACTCTCTCTCTACTCCTTCCTCTGATAATGTACTGATAATGACTTCATCGGGGATGGAACTTTTCAATTACCTTCGGGTGTGGGTGTTATGATCACGGGGCAGTGCAATTTATGCTATGCGCTTCACGGAATGGTGTATATTCATGACCCAGTTTCCTCTCTCTCTCTCTCTCTCTTCTCTCTCTCTCTCTCTCTCTCTCTCTCTCTCTCTCTCTGTATATATCTATATATGTACACACACCACACACATATATCTGTGTATATATATATTATATATATATATATATATATATTATATATATATATATATAATATATATAATGCTGAACAATTAAGTAGTGGGCGAAAACAAGTGCAGGCTAACAATTCTTCAGTCATTATAGTAATGACTTGGCAAAGATATATATATATATATGTATGTCTCTCTCTTCTCTTTTGTCCCCCTCTCCCCCCCCCCCCCCTCTCTCTTTTTGCTAAAAAAAATCAAGCAGCCACGACACCTCCACCACCACCCCCACCCTCCCCCCGACCATCATGGGTGGCAACGCCAGTTTTTTTCCACAAAGGAACGACGGTTGGCCCTTTCCTTGCTCAGTGCATTATCCCCCCTTGAGGCACTTCTCAGCCAGGGGAGAGACAGAGAGAAATGTTATGTTAATGGACGCCATGACCAAAAAAAAAAGAAAAAAAAAGGTGTCAGTTGGGGACGGCCAGCGCGGCCAGCTATAAACGAGTGTGACAGTGCTGTCTTTGAGAGAAAAAAAAAAAGGTTCCGTTCACAGGAACAACCCTGCTGTGTGTGTGTGTGGGGGGGTGTGGGGGGGGGGGGGGGGGGGGGGGGGTGAGGGAGGGGGAGGGGGAGGAGAACTAGCAGGGTTTTTTGTTTTCTTTTTGTTACCTCGACACGTTCATTGCAAGTCATGTCCCACTTGTACCGAGGATATTTTGTGTGTGTCTTTCTTCCGACCCAATCCCTATGCCCCCCTCCCACCCCCACCCCGACCCCTCCCTCTGCCAGCCCGCCCTTTTTCCCAACTCCCTCTCTCTGTCTCCTTTCATTTTCCATGTGGTCTTCCCTCACCCCCCACCCCATGCTGTTTCTCTGTGCCTCTTTATTTACGAGGGTTTCACGTGCAAGTAATGAACAATGACCGTATGGCAACGACTGGGGATTTGTAGTAATTTCTTGGCAGTATTTCCCCTCGATCTCTTGATGACTGATGACTGACAGACTGAGTGACTGAGTGACTGACTGACTGAGTGACTGACAGAATGACTGACAGACTGAGTGAGTGAGTGAGTGACTGACTGACAACGGGCTTCATGCTGTCTTCTGGCATGCTGGGTCTTCTCCTGGCCTTGCTGTGGAACCTGAACACACTGGGAGGTGAGGTGGGCTTCTTCAGGACTTTTTTAAGTGGCAGTGCTGGGTCTTCTCCTGGCCTTGCTGTGGAACCCTGAACACACTGGGAGGGGAGGTGGGCTTCTTCAGGACTTTTGAAGTGGCAGTGCTGGGTCTTCTCCTGGCCTTGCTGTGGAACCCTGAACACACTAGGAGGTGAGGGGGGCTTCTTCAGGACTTTTGAAAGTGGCAGTGCTGGGTCTTCTCCTGGCCTTGCTGTGGAACCCTGAACACACTGGGAGGTGAGGTGGGCTTCTTCAGGACTTTTGAAGTGGCATGCTGGGTCTTCTCTGGCCTTGCTGTGGAACCCTGGGAAAACACTGGGAGGGGAGGTGGGTTTTTCAGGACTTTTGAAGTGCAGTGCTGGGTCTTCTCCTGGCCTTGCTGTGGAACCCTGAACACACTGGGGGGTGAGGTGGGCTTCTTCAGGACTTTTGAAGTGGCAGTGCTGGTCTTCTCCTGGCCCTTTCTGTGGAACCCTGAACACACTGGAGGTGAGGGGGCTTCTTCAGGACTTTTGAAGAAGCGTGTTTGATTCATGCTTTTTGTTTGTGTCTCTTCCCTCCGCCGCGCCCCCCACAGCCCGTCCGTCCGCCCCACTCTCTCTGTCTGTCTGTCTGTCTGTCTCTGTCTGTCTGTCTCTGTCTGTCTCTCTGTCTGTCTGTCTGTCTATCTCTGTTTCTTTGTCTATGTCTTTCTCTCTCTCTCTTTCTTTCTTTCTCTGTCCTCTGTCTGTCTCTCTGTGTCTTTCTGTGTGTCTGTCTCTCTCTTATATATACATATTTCCTCTCTCCCTCCCCCTCTCTTTCTCACTCTCTCTCTCACTCTCTGTGTGGGTTTCTCTCTGTGTGTGTGTGTGTGGGGGTGTGTGTGTGTGTGTGGTGTGTGTGTGTGTGTGTGTGTGTGTGTGTGTGTTTGTGTGTATCTCTCCCCCCTCCCCTCTCTCTCTCTGTCTCATTCTTTTTTTTTAATTCTCTCTCTTGTTCACTCTCCACCCCATTCACGCTCTCTCTACTCCTTCCTCTGATAGTGTAATGATATTCATCAAGGATGGAACATTTCAATTACTTTGCAGTGTTACTATTATAGGCCAGTGCATTTTATTTCATATATTTCAAAGGAATGGTGTTTATTCATGACCCCCCCCCCTCTCTCCTCTCTTTCCCCTCCTCTCTCTCTCTCCTCTTCTCTCTCTCTCTCTCTAATCTCTCTCTCTCTCTCTCTCTCATCTCTCTCTCTATGTATGTTATATATATATAATATTTTATATATATATATATATATATATATATATATATAAAGGGATATATATATATATATATATATATATATATATATATATATATTAATATATAGGTATACATACATACACACACATATCTCTCTCACTCTCTCCCCCTCTCTCTCTTCTCTTCTCTTTGTCTCCCCCTCCCCTCCCCCCCTCTCTCTCTCTCCCCCCCCCCTCTCTCTCTCTCGGCGTTGAAGATGAAGGCCATTTCTTGTTTGACTGTAGGGAATATGAAGCTTTACGTTTGACATCGATCGTTTTTTTCAGCAGTATGATATGAAACGACATAACTTTGTTCGAATAATTCATCAGCAGATGGAGATACTATCAAATCTCTTTGCGAAGTTTATCCCTGAAGCATATGAACGAAGGAAGAAAATTCGTTCCTCTTGAAGCAGTTTCCACGTTACGAACAAGTACCTGTCAACAATTCTAAGTGCTACAACTTGTTATTTTTTTCAATATGTCTGACGATTTCGTGATTACCGTCGGATGGTCCTAGATTACCTTTTACTTTGATTTGGTACTGACGTATGTTTTCGTCTGTAAGGCATTAAGTTAGATTATTTTGACTGCAGAAGAATGCTGTAGTGCAATTTCCTTTTTGACCCCTTTTTTTTGCATGTATGTATGTGGTGTGTTACATTTTTGTGTGCCTTGCAAGAACACTGTTAATTGCCCCCATTGGCATGAAGGCCAGTTAGGCTATTGTCAAGAAAACTGTCAACTGTCAATTGCCTCCCCCCCCCCTCTCTCTCTCTCTTGCTAAAAAAATCAAACACCCACGACGCCACAACCCCCCCCCCCCCTCGCCATACCCACCCCCGACCCTCCCTCTGGGCCATCTTTGGGTGGCAACGCCAGTTTTGTCCACAAAGGAACGACGGCTTCGTGCCTTCCCTACTCACTGCGTTATCCCCCCTTGAGCACTCTTCAGCCAGGGAGAGACAGAAATGTTATGTTACTGGACGCCATGAAAAAAAAAAAAGGTGTCAGTCGGGGACGGCCAGCCCGGCCAGCTATAAACGAGTGTGACAGTGCTGCCTTTGAGAAAAAAAAGGTTCCGCTCACAGGAACAACCCTACTGGTGATTGTGTGTGTGTTGTTTTGTGTGTGGTGTGTGTGGGAGGGGGAGGGGGAGGAGGGGGGGGGGGCTAGCAGGGTTTTTGTTTTCTTTTTGTTACCTGGACACGTCATTGCAAGACATGTTCCACTTGTACTGTGGATTTTTTTTTTTTTTTTTTTTTGGTGTCTGTCTTTCTTCCGATCCAAGCCCTATGGCCCTCCACCCCCAACCCCGCCCCTTTCCCCAGCTCCCTCTCTCTGTGTCTCCTTTCACTTTCTATGTGGTCCCCCCACCCCCATGCTCTTTCTCTGTGCCTCTTTATTACTAAGGTGCAGGTGCAAGTAATGAACAATGACCCTTTAGGCAACGACTGGTATTTGTAGTAATTTCTCGGCAGTATTTCCCCTCGATCTCTCGACTGACTGACTGACAGACTGAGTGAGTGATGAGTGACTGACTGACACGGGCTCCTCATGCTGTCTTCTGGCAGTGCTGGGTCTTCTCCTGGCCTTGCTGTGGAACCCTGAACACACTGGGAGGTGAGGTGGGCTTCTTCAGGACTTTTGAAGTGGCAGTGCTGGGTCTTCTCCTGGCCTTGCTGTGGAACCCTGAACACACTGGGAGTGAGGTGGGCTTCTTCAGGACTTTTGAAGTGGCAGTGCTGGGTCTTCTCCTGCCTTGCTGTGGAACCCTGAACACAGTGGAGGTGAGGTGGGCTTCTTCAGGACTTTTGAAGTGCAGTGCTGGGTCTTCTCCTGGCCTTGCTGTGGAACCCTGAACCACGGGAGGTGAGGTGGCTTCTTCAGGACTTTTGAAGTGCAGTGCTGGTCTTCTCCTGGCCTTGCTGTGGAACCCTGAACACACTGGGAGGTGAGGTGGGCTTCTTCAGGACTTTTGAAGTGGCAGTGCTGGTCTTCTCCTGGCCTTGCTGTGGAACCCTGAACACACTGGGAGGTGAGTGGGCTTCTTCAGGACTTTTGAAGTGGCAGTGCTGGGTCTTCTCCTGGCCTTGCTGTGGAACCCTGAACACACTGGAGTGAGGTGGGCTTCTTCGACTTTTGAAGTGGCAGTGCTGGGTCTCTCCTGGCCTTGCTGTGGAACCCTGAACACAGTGGGAGGTGAGGTGGGCTTCTTCAGGACTTTTGAAGTGGCAGTGCTGGGTCTTCTCCTGGCCTTGCTGTGGGACCCTGAACACACTGGAGGTGAGGTGGCTTCTTCAGGACTTTTGAAGTGGCAGTGCTGGGTCTTCTCCTGGCCTTGCTGTGGAACCCTGAACACACTGGGAGTGAGGTGGGCTTCTTCAGGACTTTTGAAGTGCAGTGCTGGGTCTTCTCCTGGCCTTGCTGTGGAACCCTGAACACACTGGGAGGTGAGGTGGCTTCTTCAGACTTGCTGTGGAACCCTGAACACACTGGGAGGTGAGGTGGGCTTCTTCAGGACTTTTGAAGAAGCGTGTTTGCTTCATGCTATTGTTTGTGACTCTTCCCTCAATGACTGGCTGAAGGCTCATTTTGAGAAGCATATATTTTATTTTTCCCCATTCGCCTACTCAAGCACATACTGTTAGTAAGGCAGAATTATCTACCACTGCAGATATGAACGCTTGTTTCCCCCTATTTCTTCAATCTAAGACATAAGAGCAAGCTTTGTTTATAATTGAATATTTCTTGCAGTCATTGCAACACCAAGCTGCTCTGTAAGTTGCTGGAATGGTGCTCGGTACTTATCCTTGGAATTTATTAGTTCATTGTGTTTTAGTTCCTTGCGGATTCATTCCAAGAACTGGCCCTCAGCACTTGTGTCTAAGAGGGTATCTTTTTATATTTTCTACTTTTCACAAGAAAATGTAGCTTGTTTTGCTCTTTCATGATTTTCTTTGCTTCTTAGGTGGTACCTTTGGTTGGTTTTTTGAAAACTCAACAAACTACGGTATTGCACACCAGCTTTTTCTGGATAGCATTCTTCTTAAAACCGAAAAGGCAGAGGAGTCAAATTACCGCTTTCCGCGGTCACTGAGGAGAAACAACCAGGTTTCGAAATATCGTATCTGACCAGGAGGTATATGTTAGTGGGTTTCCTCCCCATTGGAGGCTATAAGCTTGCTGAAGGCTATTCTGAGAAGCATTTATTTTATTTTTCCCCATTCGCCCGCTCAAGCACATACTGTTAGTTAGGCAGAATTATCTACCACTGCAGATATGAACGCTAGTTTCCCACTATTTCTTCAATCTAAGACATAAGAGCAAGCTTTGTTTATAATTGAATATAATATATTGGTTCTGTCTCGCCTCCGATCCAAGCTCTACGGCACCCCACCCTCTCCCACCCTGCCCTTTCCTCCCTCCCTCCCTCCCTCTCTCTCTCGTCTCCTTTCCCTTCCATGTGCCCCCCCCCCCCCCCCCCCCCCCCCCGTGTCCTTTCTCTGTACCTCTTTGTTTGCACGTGCAAGTAATGAACAATGACGTAAGGTAACGGCTGGGTATGTTGTAGCAATTCTGGCAAGTTTTTCCTCGATTTCCCGACTCGCTGATGGACTAACTGTGAAAGATATATCTGATTGATCGATTTTTTCGTAACTGCATGTTTTCTTAAATGATCGATGGAGTGCTTTCTATTATTTAGTTTACTGTTGTCTGCTTAATAGAATATCACCTTTAAAACTAATAGACTGACTGAGAGACTTCTTGTGTGTGTGTGTGTGTGTGTGTGTGGTGTAAACGGTTGATTGATTAACTTAAACTAAATTTAAACCGACAGACTGACATGAGACCTGACTGATCGACTGACCTTTGTTTTCTCTAATTGATTGATTGATTGATTGATTAATTGACTGGCTTCTTTGGCCGGGTGAAAAATGGAGCCATTTTCACTTAGAGTCAAACTGACTGGTTTGTGTTACTGACTGATTGATTGACTTGTACCGGTGACTGTGAGTGAGTGAGTGTGTGTGTGTGTGGTGTGTGTGTGTGTGTGTGTGTGTTGTGTGAGTGTGTGTTGTGTTGTTGTTTGTGTTGTGTTGTGTGTGTGTGTTTGGTTGGTGTGTGTTTTGTGTGTGTGTGTGTTTGGGGGGGGGGTCTTTTCTTTTTCTTTTCTTTTTATGGTGTTCAGAGAGAGAGAGAGAGAGAGAGAGAGAGAGAGAGAGAGAGAGAGAGAGAGAGAGAGAGAGAGATTTGATTTTCAGTACAATTAAGATGTAATTTGTTTTATGTTAAAATTTCAGATTTTAAAAATTTTACTTATAAATGTTAGATGTTTCTCTGTTAATTTTCCTTTATATATTTTTAGTCATTCAGATGTTATTGTATCATTTTCGTTCTCATTATATTATTAAAGATTTTTAAAACGTCAGTACAACATTATGTTAATCTGACAGTAAATGGTTTCAGTCAGTCAGTCAGTGTGTGTGTGTAGATCACATGAGAACGTTTAATAAAAACCCTTTGATCTTATTCTAAAATCAAAACGGTCACGTGATTTCACTTTTTTTTTTCACTTTTTATTTTCAAAAATCAGTTATTACGACAAAAGGTTTTTAGGTTTTCCCTGTCCTGGTCTCTCTTTTTTCCCCGGATCTTTGAGAAAAGAAATAGATATAAACAAACAAAATACAAACAAACAAACGATACAAAGACAGAAAGATAAATAGATGGGTAGACAGATAGATAGATGCGCGCGCGCGAGTGCACTGTGTGTTTGTGTGTGTGTGCGCGCGCGCGTATGTGTGTGTGTGTGTGTGTGTGTGTGTGTGTGTGTGTGTGTGTATTGTGTGTGTGTGTGTGGGCGCGCGCGCACGCGCGCGCGCATGTGTGTGTGTGTGTGTGTGTGTGTGTGTGTGTGTGTGTGTGTGTGTGTGTGTGTGTGTGTGTGTGAAAGTCAAAGTCAAAGTCAAAATTTTATTTTCAGATGGAACATTGAATAAGCAATAAATTTGCTTTTTTACATCAAGCCATCCCCCTTTATATCAACTTCATAGATTATGAGAAGGCTTTCGACAGTGTGGACAGAGAGATGCTGTGGAAGCTGCTGAGGCATTACGGAGTCCCCGAAAGATCATCTCCTCATCCGGTGCACCTACCAGGACATGAACTGCAGGATTGCCCACGCCGGCCACCTGTCCGAAAGTTTCGAGGTGAAGACCGGAGTTCGGCAGGGATGCCTGCTGTCGCCGTTCCTCTTCCTCCTGGTCATTGACTGGATCATGAAGACCACTACAACAGGCAGAAACAACGGTATACAGTGGACACTCTGGACGCAGCTCGACGACCTTGACTTCGCTGACGACCTGGCGCTCCTGTCACACAGCCACAGCCAGATGCAGGACAAGACCACTCGCTTGGAGACCACATCAGCCGGGACAGGGCTCAAGATTAACAGGAAGAAGACCGAGCTGATGAAAATCAACACCACTGCCAACACACCAGTCACAGTCGATGGAGAGCCCATCAGGGAGGTGGAGTCTTTCGTCTACCTGGGAAGCGTGGTTGACCAACAGGGAGGCACGGACCGAGACGTCACAGCCAGAATCGGCAAGGCAAGAGCAGCTTTCGTCATGCTCAAGAACATCTGGGCATCTGGAGGAATCAGCATAAGAACCAAACTCCGCATCTTCAACTCCAATGTGAAATCAGTTCTGCTCTACGGATGCGAGACGTGGCGAACAACACAGACGATGCAACAAAAGATTCAGACATTCTTCAACACCTGTCTGAGGCGCATCTACAAAATCCGATGGCAGGACAAGGTCCGAAACGAAGATCTGTGGGAGCGTGCGGGACAGGAACCAGTGGCCAAGCAGATACTGCGAAGGAAGTGGGGCTGGATCGGACACACCCTCAGGAAGCCAGCATCCAGCACCACACGCCAAGCCCTGACCTGGAACCCGCAGGGAAAGAGAAAGAGAGGCCGGCCTCGCAACAGCTGGAGACGAGACACTGAGGCGGAGTTGAAACACAAGGGACAAACTGGACTGGAATGACCAGAACAGCCCAGAACAGAGTGCGATGCGAAGAGTCGTTGATGGCCTATGCTCCACGGGAGCGACGGGCATAAATGAAAGACATCAAG
>CM031616.1:66331122-66343622 GCA_018398815.1 Conus ventricosus
GAGGGAACATCCGTGTGACTCGGGAGTCGAGGTGAGACCGAGGGGAGTCGACCCGCGTCCAGACCTCCTTCCGCCGGGTACCTCACGCAGGTACGGCCGTAAGTCTTGCCTTTCTGTTGCCGCTCAGTCTTCCATTCCTGTTTTGTATTTAGCCAGTTCTTGTTTTTTTTTCTCTACCGGGTTATTGAGTACAGGGGTTGTATCGGACGTTAGTGTCCCTTTGTTTTTTTCCTCTCTCCGGATTCCGTCTGCCAGTTTGTTTGTTTTTTTTTTCGGCCAGCCCCACCGCACTGTTGCTCGTGCTGTGGAGCGCGGTGTTGCCAGAGTGGGGGCAGCCGGACATAGTTTTTGTTTTGTTTTTTTTTTCGGTGAGCCCCACCGCACTGTTGCTCGTGTTGTAGAGCGCGGTGTTGCCAGAGTGGGAGCAGCCGGAACTTGTCCGCACACACGCACACACACACATACACACATATACACACACCCCTAAAATATTTGTTTTTTAAGTGGAATTGTCTTTCCCCTGTATTTGATAACTGTAGGATATAGTTGTCATGGCAACGTCCGGTGCTGGTGGTATGGCGACGCGGGCGTCGAAGAAGAAGGGTATTCAAAATGTTACTGTAGTCCCTACTATTAGTACCAGTACTTCGACTACGGTAACTTCTACTTATTCCAGTGCTGTAGCAGGTAGTCCAGCGAGTACTTTCACTTCTTCTTCGCTAGGGGATTTTCCTGCTGAGACCCCGACTGCACTTCCCCCGCTCGGAAGCGTCAGAGTATAGCGAAGCAACTGTGGGCTTCAGTTGAGTCGCAGAAACCAAAGCCCCCTATTCTCCATGCTTCCCCTCGTAAGGAGTATGCCCCGGGGGACTTTCCTCATGGGAAGGTCGAGACCCAGGGACGGGTCAGACGGGTCATCCTCCCGTGTCGGGAGTGGTGAATCCTTCCCAGGACATCACCTCTGTCCTGATGTTTCTAGAGCAGCAGCGACGGGAAGAGGCTGCTAGGCAGGAAACCCTGCGTAGGAAGAGTTGGATAGGATGGAGGCTCTGCGCAGAGAGGAGACTGACAGACAGGAGATTCTGCATAGGGAAGAGGCTATGCTACGCAGAGAAGAGGCTGCCCGACAGGAGGCCCTTCGTAAGGAAGAGGCTGCTCAGTGTAGGGAAGAGGCTGCTCAGCGTAGGAAGAGGCTGCTCAGCATAGGAGGAGCTGCCAACAGGAGGATCGGCGTAGGGAAGAGGCTGCTCAGCGTAGGGAGGAGGCTGCCAGACAGGAGGATCGGCGTAGGGAAGAGGCTGCCAGGCAGAAGCCCTCCGTAGGGAAGAACTAGACAGGATGGAGGCTCTGCGTAGGGAGGAGATGGAACAACTTCTTTCGCGGTCTCCCGCATCTGTAAGTCAGGGGTTAAATCACCAGGCAGGTGATAGAGTTAGAGGCCCAAAGTTAAAGCTTCCAGAGTTCAGACCTAGTGAGGACATCGATATGTTCCTAGGCATTTTGACAAGGTTGCTAGTTCATACCAATTGTCTGAGGAACAAAAGGCTATGCACCTTTTTTCTGGGTTATCTGGTGCTGCAAGGGAGTGTGTGCTCACTCTAAACGAAGGTGCGTCTTATGCAGACATGCAGTTGGCTCTGCGTAAGCGTTTCCACCTTACCCCAGAGACGTACAGGAGGAAGTTCAGGTCCATGAAGAAAAATAACGACGAGACCTTCGTGCAGTTTGGTGATAGGCTGCGCAAAACGCTAGGGTACTGGCGTCAGTTGGCTAAGTTGGAGCTGGAGGATCTGATCCTCATTGAACAGCTCACCAACACTGTGTCCCCAGAGTTGAGGATCCGGATAAGGCGAGACAGCACCTCAGGATTTCGCGGCTGCGATTCGTACCGCTGAGGTGTTTGCTGAAGCTCGCAGGGCTTATGGGCATCGCCCAGATACGGAGAGGAAGCCCTCCACAGGATTTAGTGGCAATAAGCGCCGACAACTGCTAGCGGGGTGAACAAGGCAGGCAGTTCTTCGGGGATTTCAGCATCCCGATTTTGTTTTCTTTGTGGTCGTCCCGGCCACATTAGGAAAGATTGCCCTAAAGCCGCTGGTAGTCGTGGGGCTGGTCCTTTCCCACGTCCTCGTGCCTCAGCTAACGTGGTTCCATCCCAGCTTCTGGTGATTCAGAGTGCCCAGTGTTTCTCTCTGTTGTTGGTTCCTCCTTGGTCGACACCATCAGGATTCGGGAGCATCAACGATCTTTGTGGATAAGAATTTGGTTTCCCCTGAGGCCCGCGGGGGCGCTAGTTATGATGTGTGCGGGTTGGAGGCTGGTTTTACCTCCACCCGTCCTTCTGTACTTATTCCTATCTCCACCCCCTACTTCTGTGGCGAAGTATGGGCCATTGCGGTGGAGCGACCTATGTATTCCCTTCTCATAGGGAATACTGTCACCTTTGCTGACGGACGCAGTCAGTCCGTGTCTACGGATCTGCCCATACAGGCGTGTGTGGAGTCACCACACACGCCAAAGCTAAGAAGCAGGAACAGGAATTGCGTCCCGTTCTCCAGCCGATCTCTGACAAGGTTCTGGCCAGGGCCGATCCTGCTACCATGGTCCGTCTTCAGGCCAGGGACTTGGATGTCCAACGCCTGCGACAACTGGTAGGTCGTCCTGCTCAGTCTGCCCGACACGCCAAGGTGAGCTTCAAGCTCCACAAGGGGATCCTCTTTAGGGTTTTCACCCAGGCAATCGTGTGGCCAAGCAGCTTGGGTTCCCCAAAGCCTGAGAGAGTCTGTCCTCCGCAGGCCCACGATTCCCCCATGGCAGGTCATATGGGCTCCAAGCGGACTCTCGAGCGAGTAAGACAGGACTTCTTCTGGCCAGGGATGAACTCGCAGGTTAGGCAGTACTGCCGCAGTTGCGATGTCTGCCAACGGACAACGCCTAAGGGTCGCTTGAGGCGTGTTCCCCTAGGGTCAGTGCCTCTAGTTGGGGAGCCATTCAGCAAGGTCGGTGTCGACCTGGTGGGACCCATTAAGCCACTATCCGATCGCGGTCACCGCTACATCTTGGTAGTGGTGGACTACGCGACTCGGTACCCAGAGGCTGTCCCGCTTAGGACTATCGACGCCCCTACTGTTGCTGAATCTCTCAGGCAGATTTGGACGCACACTGGCGTGCCCAAGAAGAAGTACGGCCGGAAGTTTGTACTGGAGAGCGATCATCATCCTCTCCAGTGCCTGGACCGGATCCGGCCAGTCAGTCGACGACTCATGAGTTAGGCAGTGGAACTGCAGAGTCATGCGTTCACTTTCGTCATATCAAGGGTTCCTGTAATACGGATGCTGACTACTTAGCCGAGCTCCGTAGTCAGCACATTGGAAAATCAGTCAGAGGGACACTTCCCCTCAACCAGGGTTATATCCCCTTTTGGTCTTTGTATCAGGTGTAGTGACAGTTTTCACTTCAGTGATGTTAACGTAGTGAATCACCAATGGTTCGGATTGTTACTTTCATGGTGGGAAGGTTCGCTTAGTTTTTGATAAATGTAGTATTATGTATTTCTTGGTGTGATTCTATCGTAGGATGTTTGTATTGGATTCCTCGTACTCTGTCGAGCACAGAGAGTTGGGTTCGGTCCCATTGTTGTGAATTTGCACATGCGTCAAGGTTCAAAGGAGCACTGTATCTCAGAGAAACAGATGCTTTTAGAAGGGGGGTTGTCACGAGTTTGTCACGAGGCCTACGACGTTTGACCCATCTAGGGTGGCGGAATTATTCATTTGTTTATTGTCGTTGCTGTCGTCGTGTATCCGTCCCTTAATGTGGCTTGTGGTGCGGTTGCACCTTGGTGTAGTTCAGCTCAACTTCGGTTTGTTTTCTCTCTCTCTCTCTCTTATTCCACTGCCCGTGCTATTCATCCTGTAGGTTCACGGTGCTGGTACCTTTCTCTCGAACTTGCTGTCTATCGGCCTCTCGCCTGTCTTTTTACCTGTCGCACGTGCTTCATTTCTTTTAGTTTGAAGTATGCTCACTCTGTGACGCAGCATGGCATGTTGGCCGCCATTGCTGAGGAGGTTAGCTCTTCACTCGAGCGGAAGATGTCTCTGGAGCGCCTGCTCCGGTCTTGGTTCTTCACCGTATCATCGAGGGTACAGTCTGTATCTTCAATTCCTACAGTCGGCCTTAGGAAGGGACATCACTTCTTCTTTCTCCGCACCTGTGCCTCTGTCCTCTCGACTGGACAGAGGCAGAGAGAGTCGTTTGACCCGCCTCTTCTGGTCACCCACGGGTAGCTGGTAAGCATCAGTTTCGTGGTTTGTTGTTTTGGTTTGTTGTTGTTAGCCGGCTTATTCTTCTCTTTTGCGCAATTTTCTTTTGTTTTCAAAATTGTAAAAGAAATATTGTTTGAGACCTTTTCTCTGGTTAATTCAATCTTTAACCTGGCCATTCTAAATTATATCCAAAATTCTTTCTCCTGTTTATGCATCTTGTGATGCGGTAGTCGGTGGGGATGGGAGAGAACCTGGTGATTCAGGGTTGGAACTTGCTTGGTCTCGCTCGTCCGCCCCTGTCACGTTCGCCGGACTTTTATCCTTCGGCCACCGTCTGTTTGTGTGTGCAAGGAGAACGAGTTTTATGTTCGCGAGCGTGCGTACGCATGATTTGTCGTTCGGATGCGTGGTTGGAGATTTGTGTTATTTTGAAATGTGGCTATAAAATGTGACAATTATGCCATTGAATTATTATTTGCAAATGTGGTGGCAGGTATAAAGCGATGGTCGCTGTGTTGGTTATTTCCTAAGAAAGGCAAATGTTAAACGTGAGTGAGAGAAGGGTGAAGATAATTCATATTTTTTTTATAACCTGTTGATTTAATGCAGTCTTTTACCTGCATCGTGTGAGAAGACCCTAGTGAACATTTCTGATTCGATGGGTTTACTGTGTGCGTTTAGTAGACTTCCCCTCGCCCATCATGCGAGTGGCTGTTAAGATTTGACAGCATGGGTCAGACTGTACTGACGGCAGGTTCCAGTACCCTTCTTCCTTCCTCCTTCCTTCTTCCTTCCCTCCCTTTCTCCTCTCCTCCCAGCTACGTTTCCCCCCCCCCCCCCCTTTTCGGGGCTTCACCCGGAGTACGGACTGGATGGTGCCACGTGCTGGTTGAGGCCACGCTCTGGCTGAGACCACGGACTGGATGGTGCCACGTGCTGGTTGAGGCCACGCTCTGGCTGAGACCATGGACTGGATGGTGCCACGCGCTGGTCGAGGCCACGCTCGGGTCGGGACCGCGGACTGGTAGAGGAGCCCGCCGTCTTGACTGGCCGCCCTGACCCCTGTCCAGGACCTCCAGTAACAGCGCCACGTTCCCCCCCCCCCCCCCCCCCCCCCCGGGACGCGCTCTTCACTGCCTGCTTGTGAGTCGAGGGTGTCGGCTTTAAGCGACTCCCTGCGAGAACCGACCCGGTTCGGAGCACCTAGTGCGACAGGGTGCTCCCAGTAGACTTGACAGAGGCAGGGGTGTGGACGCACTCCATGGTGTTAGAAGGGATCGATGCTGGAAATGTTTCTTTATAATTGTGTATATGTTATATGTGCTGGAATGCTGTAATTGTGATTGTGTACGTCGTATGGTGAAATGTTTATTTATAATCGTGCATGTTGTGGGTGTTGGAGTGCTTGATTGTGATTGTGCATGTTGTGTGCGTTGGAGTGCTTGATTGTGATTGTGCATGTTGTGTGTGTTGGAATGCTTATTTTGCTGGTGTGAATAAATGGGGTGTTGTATCGTAATCTTTATTGTGTGGTCTCTTGCGGGGCGTGTGAGGTCAGTCACTCCCTTCACTCCCACCTAGACCGATCCTGTCAGGGCAGACCTCCAGGGGTCGGTCGTGACACTCTAACTCAAATATTCTAGGCGCCAGATAGACGGGCCCACGGGTCGGGTCCAGCCAATTAAGCTTAGCGGAGAGGCTTCACGGAGACGGTACGGTCCACCCAGACAGACTAAGCTGTTTGACCGACGCCTCGATGTCTGCCCGGACGCATCTCAGTGCCTGGGCCGGACTCATCTAGCCAATTTTACACTGACCAGTGCCCACACGTTAAGCCACACGGCGCCAGTTAAGTAGGAAAGGGGGGAAGGTAGTGCGTGGTGGGGGGTGAAATCTAGCTAATCAATTAAATGACCAATTGACCACCACAGAGAGTAAGGCGTGTAGGCGTGACTGTCATGATTTGAATATCCAATGGAATTAGAGGGAGATAACTTCGGGTATCAGGGGTAAAAATACTGACCAATGGTACTCGCCCTTTTTGGACAGATCGGAACGGAATAAGAAGGATGTGAGAGTGAGAGAACGGGAGAACGAGGGGGAGAACGAACAGGGAGACAGAGAGAGAGAGAGAGGTTCTGGGGTGTAGTCTCTGCAGGAGAAAGGCAGAGAGATGAGAGGAGTGAAGTTTGAGCATTAGCACCAGATATAGTCTGCAAAGGGAGGACTAAAGAGAGATGTGGAAAGAGAGAGTTGCTAACTAATGAAGAGAAAAAGAAAGAAAAGAAAAGGAAAAGAAAAGCAACCATGTCCATTTAATAGAGCAGACTAGGAGAGAGAGAGAGAGTGCAATGCGTTAATGCAGGAAGAAAGAAAGGAGAACAGATCGATGTTGATAGTCACTGTTCTATCTGAACCGGGGTTCGACCTCATACTTGGCCAGCGCCACTTTCATCGGCAGTCCAACCTGACCAACGCCAGCAGTCCAGCCTGACCGGTGCCAGCAGTCCAGCTTGACCGGTGCAAGCAGACCAACACCAGTGCCAGCAGTTGTGTCGTGTTGTGAAAGTGACAGTGAGAAAAAAAAAAAAGGAAAAGAAAAAGACAGTGATTCGTGAATAGTTAAGATCACCTGGCCAGGTAAAGTAGAAATCTATTTATACCCGGGTTAGTTAATGATGTTTTAGATAAATGATTTTGTGAAGTTCAGGAAAGAGAGAATGTTTTATTTCATTTGATTCCATATGCATTGATGTTTCGTTCTATGATCATGTGTAGTAAAGTTATAGACTTTACTAGTGGTTTGATGTGACGAATGCATGATATATGAATGAGATTGTAAGCAAGCTGTGAGTGTGTTTGGGCTGTGCGCTAGTCCTTCCTCCATCGACATCACCCCAGGTTGACAGTATCTAAGCATAGTTTCACTCGCTACGTCTGTATTCAAATTTTACCGCTTTAAATCTTGTCCAGGGTATTAGGAACCATGAAAGAATAGGGGAAAGGAGCGAGGGCAGGGGAGGTGGGGAGAGGGGGGTGGATGGGGCAGGGACAGGAAAAGGTAGGAAACGGAAGGGAGGGGCGAAAGAAGGCGGGAGGGACAGGGGAGGGAGAAGGGGAGGAGGGTTAAGAAAAGGGGGAAGGATGGAGACAGGACAATGGAAGAGCATGAGAGGAAAAGTAAAAAAGGAAAGGGGGAGAAGGGGGAATTCGAAGTGGGAGGGGAAAAAAAGGGGGTGGGTGGGAGGGGAAAGATAAGTTTGGGGGAACAGTGGCGGGGAGTTGAGGGGTGGGGGGCGGGGAGATCCACATACATGTCGGTTCAGGAGTGGCTAAGAAAAATTGCGGTTTACGGTAAATAACAAATACAACCACCATCACTCCGCAAGTTCAGCAAATTGTGTTAAAAAAAAAAAAAAAAAAAAAAAAAAAAAAACGGTTACACAGAAAAATTGCTGCCTGTAATCGAATTAGTTCATCGATTTCAATTGATTTTTAAGTGAAATCGCACCAAGTCGATATATCTTGCCAATTTTGGAACAGAGAATAAGATAACGAGACACGTATAATCACTACACATACATGTATAAAGAGGAAAAAAAAGGGTGACTAACACACACATATCGCTTCTATTGCATCGTGTAAAAATGAATTAAGCGACACACAAAAAATTAAATTCATAACGTTGATATTAAGAATTATTATTACTATCATTAGTCGTAGTAGTTGTAGTTATTGTATCATTATCATTGTTGTTTTTGTAGTTCTTTATTATTATTATTATTATCATAAACAATAAACAAGTAGGGTAACTCTTGCTCCCACAAGAAAACATAACTCCAAGGGAATGCTGTTTACGACAACGAATCGTCTAGCAGACATGAAAGCACAGAGCACACAGAACAAACAAGGAAACATCCCCAAAACAGGATGCTCAAAGCTTGCCTATATACCCCGTACCGAACACATCTACACAGCAACAAGAACTGGAGAAATGAATGAGTGTAAAGTAACTTTTTTCAAGACTGGCACAGCCTTTTTAAACTTGAATAAAGTCAGGCAAATACAAAGACGGACAGAAACAAATACAAATGACCTCGATTTGATTGAAACGAAAGTAAATATGAAATGAAGCAGGGAACATCGTTATTATTATCACTATTATTATAACATTATTATCATAATGATGATGATAACAACAATAATCATAGGATGATAATGACGAGAAGATGAGATAATGTTGCTTATAGCAAAGTAAGAATTAGATAGACGAATAGGCTCTTTAAAAGTAGAGCCTCAATCGCTCTTAATACTATACGAGTCGACCGAGAGGAAGAACAAGAACAAAAAGTATAAAATGTAAAAAAAATAATAATAATTAAAAAAAAAATTAAAAAGGGTTTATAAATTGAAACCATTACCCTGCTCTTACCGTGCGTACATATCAGCAAATCTTGTCCTTTTCAGTTACCAAACACCAGCACACAACCACTAAAATCACAAATAAATCATCCGTCAGGTAGAACAACAGGTGAAACAGAACGATTGAAATGAAGTGCCCAAGTTCTCAGTGTGTTGCTCTTGAAGCCGGTGAGATGTGTTCACGACAAGAGAGTATGGGGTGTAAACGAGTCACGCACGATATTCACGTGAATTACGAAGTTCTTCCAATTTGATTGTCGGGGTTTTGCTCTCCGTCTCACACGCCCTGATACTCACGTGATTCTCTCTCTCTCTCTCTCTCTCTCTCTCTCTCTCTCTCTCTCTCACACACACACACACGCACGCACGCACGCACGCACACACACACACACACACACACACGCACATTCACACTGCGCGAGCACGCGTTCGTGTGCAACGCGCAGCCACACACTAACTCGTGCACACACACATTCACTCATACAAACACATACACACACGCGCGCGCGCGCACGTGATGATGATGATAGTAATGATAATAATAACAATAACAACAACAGCAAATGCAACAACAATGGTAATGAAAATAATAATGATGATGATAATGATAACAATAATAATAATGATAATATCAATAATAATTATATTAATAATTATAATAATAGTAATAATAATGACGATGATAATGGTGACGTTGAATGTAGATCTGTCCAATTCACAACAGTAGGAATGTTTGTGCTTTCTCTTCAGTCCTGCTAAAGCTAAAGCAAACATTATGTAACAATACCAGGGCAGCTAATAACATTATCGGGGTGGACAAACCTATTGGGGAGGGGGGGGGGGAGGGGAGGGGGAGGGGGGAGAGTGCTGACGAGCGTTGGCCACTGCGCTAGTTTGCTTCAATGACGTCATCACACGCTCACTGTGCCAAGCCAAGCACATTCTCCCTGTTAACTCGTGGGGTGGGGTGGAGGGAGTGGGGATATATGTGTGGGGGGGGGGGGGATTTTGCACGGTGGGGGGGGGGGGAGGACTTTTTAGATGTTATTTAACAATGGAGAAAGTCCTTCAAAACTGCCATCCTTGAATTCAGATAGCACCGTGTTAAAATATCAGCACAGTGTAAAGCTTTTAGAAGTCCTTTTAACTGGGTTGAAAAATGAATGTTGAAAATCTGATATATGATGCAAGAACACGACTAAATTTTTCAATGCTGTTATGCGTCACTTTGGGGTAAAACATACCAAATCCGTTTTACATCTGTCTCTTTCTTTCATCCGCTCAAAGGACGAACAAGAAGTGTATTTTTCTCCGTCAAATGATCTTTTTGAATATTTGCAAAGCATTGAGAGCAAAACAGTTAGACTGAACTTCAGGGTTTCAATGCACACTAATTTATACAAGAACTACAAAGCGGCAAATATTCTAGCATTTTGTATTCAAAGAGTTTAGAAATAGCCAAATACGTGGTTCGAAGCCTGTCTGCCAAAAGTGTAGAAACTGGTAAAATCTTCGTGAATTCAAATAAGGATTTTCCAAAAGAGCCAAACACGTTTCTTATCTAAAACCAATAAGAAATTATGCTTCTGAACGTTTGTCAAGCTGTGATTTTGAGATGACATCGATTCCAGAAATCCCCGCTGAACAAAAAATACCTCCATGGAAGCGTGTGAGTGGAAAATTTGATTATGAATGTACAAAGTTGAAGGGGGGGGGGGGGGGCGAGGGGAGGGCCTACTAATGTTCTTGTCAATGACGAAAGAGAACGCGTAGAAAGCTCTAATCCAAATCACCGGAATATTCACACTGATGATTCAGTCATAGATACTTCATGTTGTTATGAGCTCAGATAAAAGGAAATAAGCTTTTTTTTTCATGCTGGAAAAGGTTTTCAATATACACTGCAGAATTAAATGCAGTTACCGATGGCCGCAGCATCCACGCATGATACAGTCATTTCCTCCTTTTCTGTTCACCACTGTGTTCATTCTTGGTCTGTTTTTTCGGTTGTTCCAGAACTGAGACTGCATTGCCAGAATAGAGTTACTCTACGAAATGAATAATAAACAAACAGGATAACCTTTGATTCTTTGACAAAATAAGTACACGACCATAACTCCAAACGAATGTTGTGTACGACACCGAATCGCTAGCAGAAATGCCGACACACGCCACACAGAACACACAAGGAGACCACACACACACACACACACACACACACACACACACACACAGAACAAACAAGGAGACCCCCCCCCCCTAAAAAAAGTAAATGAAATAAATAAACAAATGTTCCAAGCTTGTCCATATACCCTATACCTGACACATCTAAACAGTAACAACAACTGGAGAAATAAACAAACACAAATTAACATTTATTCAAGACTTGCACAGCCTCTTCGGGTCTTAAACATAGTCAAAACACACACACACACACACACACACACACACACACACACACACACACACACACGGACGAACAGCAACAAAATGCAGGTAACCGCGGTTTGATTGGTATGAATGAAAATCTTAAACGAGGCAGGGAACGACAAACAGTACATAACAAACACGTAGGGTAACTCTTGCTCCCGTAATGAAATAAACACACGCCCGAACGAAATTATCATACTTGTTTGTTATTTACTGTTTACTGTTCCTGTGCCATTTTGAGATTGCCTTCCAAACGTATGTCATACATTGTATAATGTCTCAAGGTGTAAGTGTCATTGTGGGTCAAAGCGGAACGAAACAGCAGATAGTCTTGCCAAAAATCGGACTACGGGGATATACAGACTAGGACTCTATTCTTCCATTGCATTTTTCCCTACCTGAAATAGGCTACTTCCAAGTTTGAAAAATGACGTTTAAGTAGTGTTGGTTTTTTTTTGTTATTGTTGTTTTCCTTTTTTTTCTTTTTTCTTTTTTTGAGGGGTGGGGTGGGGGTGGGGAGTCCTTCACATTGGCCAACTTCCCCATGCCACGTGGCTTTATAATTTCAAAATCAAAATTTAACGCAATGGAGCATCCACTTTTTCCTTGATGTTCCGTGTACCTGTGGGAGATCTATTTCTGTTTATTACATTTTTATTAAATTTTCTTTATTTACAAAACCTTATAACGAAAGAGGGATTAATCTTGACAGATATCTAAGTGAAAGTTGTATTTTGTTTCATCATGGATTACTGGTATTGCGACTGTTATTGCTCAATCTGGAGTGGCCAGATTGTTATGATGATTCAGAATTTGAGTGTAACAGGTCTAAATTACAAGTTATATGAATTATATGTGAGAAATATTGAATTGAAGTGAATAGTTGTTTTCATTTATTTATCGTCTAATCTCATTTCTGATGAAGAGACGTTAAAATTAAATTACTGAACTGAATTGCATGTACACACACACACTCACACACACACACACACACACACACACACACACACACACACACACACACACACACACACACACACACACCATCCCCCACCCTACACACACACACACACACACACACACACACACACACACACACACACACACACACAGAAGAAATAAATAATGAAGGAATCTGTTTTATCAAATCAGATGTTTGGCCTTCTGGTCATTGTCAGACGACTTGAGAGACTGGGGGGGGGGGGGGGGGTGACAGACAGACAGACGGAGGGACAGACTTACAGACAGACAGATAGACGGATGGACAGAACAGACAGACAGACGGACAGACAGAGACAGAGAGACAGACAAAGAGAGCCAGACAGACAAAGACAGAGAGAGACACAGAGAGAGAGAGAGAGAGAGAGAGAGAGGGAGGGAAGG
>CM031616.1:66356122-66378622 GCA_018398815.1 Conus ventricosus
AGAGATACTCTGGACACTGTTCAGACCAAATCCAGAAAGCCCTCGAAGGAATGATCTGCTGAGCGATCAATGGAGGACAGCTCACCCTCAGTTTCCGTGTGAAGACTGAAGTCCGTCCAGGTTACCGCCGTCCCCTTTCCTCCTTCTCCTTTAGACCTCAGATGGATCGTGAAGACCACAAAAGCACAGAGGAAAAAAACAGAATGTAGTGGAGTTCTGGAGGATGTGCACCTTGGAAACAACATGGTTCCACCGTTCCATGATCATCAATAGACGCAGGACAGGACCTTGGAGCTAACGACTACCTCAGCACAAACCGACATTGAGTGCATTTGAAAAGGTAAGTAGTCTTGTCAATAACCTCGGTAGTACAGATCCGGATCTTGGAGCAAGACTCGGCGAGGCAAAAGCAGCGTTCCTTCACCTAAAACGAAAAAGCATGTGGAGCTGAGAGCTAGCAGCTGAGTGCCCAACAACAGGACTGTTTAATTCCAACTTCAGATCAATCTTGCTTGTTCTGTGTGTTTGCTGGGCTATATTCAAGATGAAAAAGGCCGTGCCAGTCTTGAATAACTATTGAATTTGTGTCTGTTCGTTTCTCCAGTTGTTGCTGCTGTGAAAATGTGTCAGGCACAAATTTGAAACATCCATTTTTTTTTTTTTTTTTTTTTTTTGGGGGGGGGGCTCCTTGTTTGTTCTGTGTGCTCTGTGTTGTCATTTCTGCTTGGTGATATATTCGGTGTCGCAAGCAGCATTCGTCTGGAATTATGGGCGTGTATTTATTTCATCATGGAGCAAGAGGTACCCTACTTGTTTGTTACTCAATGGGTAGAGTTGTGGACAGAAACAAAAGCAAGAGAGTGCAGGCATTCACCCACAGCTGACTCGAGGGAAAGAAGAATCCTCTAGATTTGCTCGTCAGACCAGGCAACCTCGGCCTTGGGCGGGGGGGGGGGGGGGGGGGGGGGAGGGTGCAACTACCAGCTGAAGACCAGATTAAAAAGAAGATGGGTGGAAATGGATCAGACTCACTTCCAGGAATACCACATCAAACATCAGTCAACAAGACGAACGTGGAATCCCCTGAGGCAAAAAGAAGCGAGGACGACCAACACAGTCCTCGGGTCAGGACCTTGTAACAGTTACCAGCAGGTAAGCTAAGGTAATGTTGCTTATAGCCCAGCCAACTGCAAAGGCCCATATCAGGGCTGCCACCACGTTGAAGTCTACCCACAAGTCATAAAAAAACTCATTCACACAACCCTTTGAGATACACTTCCTAAAACCACATCGGAAATTCTGTTAAAAATATTTCTCCTGTAAAATCTTATACCAGATGGAAAATATGTTGATCTCTTTCAGAAATTCAAAGATCGCATCAGGTTAGGGAGGTCGTCTCTGAACAAGTTTTTTTTCATAGAACCTGCTGTAAAATGTTTAAGTCTCACATCATGCAAGCGAGTGCCAACACTCTGAAAGAACATGTTTAACTGTGAGTGGTACATGACATGGAATGCACCACGGAGCTTCCTCACCTTTTAAAGAAGAAGAGAATGGGTGTAAAAGGAATGGCCTGTGGACATGACGCCCCTGGGGACAGTTGGAGAGGAAGGCCCGGGACAGGGACTCTGGCTGACACTGCTGCTGACCGCTAAAGCTCCAGGAAGGATGACAGGTGATGATGAAGACGTACCCCCCCCCCTCCCCAATCTCTTCACCCCTCTTCATTTCCCCATGGCGACTGTTCCACGTTTCAACTGTCACCATGACATCAAGCAGGTTTCTCAAGCATCATTGCTTGTGTGTGCAGCCCCGTTTGTTGTTCAGATGTGAAGTTATATAGTAACATCGTTTATTTCTTTAAAAACAATGGATGATGGACGCCTCCATTCACGTCATGTTAAAATGCTCATCACGTTTTGTTTACGTGAGCGTAAGACTTTCGTCTTTCACCAAATGTACTCCATGCAAAAGGCCTTTCTTTCCACACACCACAACTGTAAATGAGACAGAGCAGCCAGACACAGCCAGATCTGGCATTGCAAGATGTCTGGAGAATAAACCGAGATGGGGGTGGGGAGCATTTTTACCCCCCTTCACCCAACCCAACCTGAAAGCAGTCTCTCAGCTTTAAGAGGCGAACTGCGAGCAGAACTGTCGTCGTTTACACACCAATTATCTCCCATGGCAGCCTCGCTGCCTGATGGCACTGCCTCGGGGGCCTTTGTGTGGGATCTGGCGCTTTGATGATGGCGTGGAAAGGTGATATTGGTAAATAAACGCTTCGCTCTCCGTCGCGAGCGCTTTAAGTGGTTTCTGGCGATGATGTCTTGGATAAGAGAAGTGGCTTTTATTCTAGGGGCGCCGGAAGTCAAGGGAGACTATGCTGTGAAACTTCACAGTGCCCCAAACATGCACATGCGTGAGTCGTAAGATGAGAGAGAGGAAGGTGGGCTTGAAGACTAAAACAGAACTGTCATGTCAAGTTGTGTGTCATGTAATGCAATATAACACATGCCTTCCTATCATATCAAAGGCGGCGCGATTACAAAGTACAGTAATCGCCCCTAAGATGAGGTCAGTAGGCAAATGGTTAGAGTGTTCGCCTGCGGGGCTGGCACTGATGAGTTCGAACCTCTCGTACGCTTATGCTTTAACGACTGGAAACTCTCTGTGTCAGCCCAGCAGAAAAGGGTTCCTGGTTCTAATCAACGAAACTGAAGACGGCGGAAGGAATAGGATGGGCTGTGCCTTCCATGATTCCGTGCCGTCGACAACGGCGACCTTCTTACTCGTTCACAGTCGCTATGGCCATCAGGTTTTGGGATTTTCAACTTTGCAACGCGTAATTGACGTAATGTCATGCATTACTATAAACACATTTCGGTTCAACGATGCAGGTCACCAACCCACGCCCCTCTGAACCACCCCTCCCCCACTTTCCACCATCTGCCTCTCCCCCACCCCCTTCCCCCCACTCCCAGTCTGCGTCTCCTGTCTGTCTTTTGTTCTCCCACCTCCACCATACACCCGTCTCTTGCCTCATCTCCCATCATCTTCTATGACGATTTACATCCACAAACATTGTCAACATCCAGCCATTCTTCCACGCTCCCGTCAGTCTACCACTCTCGCCGCTCCCCCCTCATTCCCCCCACCCTGAGTATCTGCCCCCCCCCCTCCCCCGAGTATCTCCCCCCTCCATACCACCTCAAGTCCCCTCCCCCAAAAAAAATAAAAATAAAATAACCTCCTGTTTTTAACCTCTTCTCCGACCACCCAGCCAACCCGCTCACTCACTCACCCGCTCCAAACAGAAGCGCTATTAAGAAATGACAGCGGAGAGACAGATCGGAGTATGCAGAGACCCGCAGAAGTAAATGCTGCCTGCCAGGGTGCAGCGTGATCAAAGCGCCAGCGGAGGTGTGCACATATGATGTTTGTTTCCCAGACACTTACCTCCCTACCCTCCCCTTTATCTCCCGTCTCTGTCGCCCTGTGTGTCTCTGTGTATGCATGTGTCTCTGTCCGTCTGCCTCTGTCTGTCTGCCCCTTCTCTGCGTCTGTCCAACTTCCCCTTCTTTCACTTGTCTCTCATCTCCGAATCCACTTTTTTTTCTCGTTTCTATGCGCTTAGGGTCACAATCCAGTAGGTAATGGAGTTTGCAACGTTCGCCGAAACAAGAAACACACACACACACACACACACACACACACACACCGACGTGTTCGGTTGAGCTACTGGCCCGCTGGAATTGGTAAGAGCCATTTACTGACAAACTTGCTGCCCGGACCAGACCAAGTGAGCATCGTGAGACTGAGGACAGGACACTCCAGACTCCAACACCACACCTTCACAAAATTCTATCTGGCGAGTCTTCAGGGTGCCCTTGCGGTACAACGACTGTGGAACACTTCCTGCAGAACTGTCCCACACATCAAAAGCTAAGAGCAGAGACCTGGCCTGCCGACACATCGACGAGGGAGAAGCTCTATGGATCTCTGGAGGGCCTCTGCCGTACAGCAGCCGTCGTCGGTGCCTGTGGGGTTCGTGTCTGAGTGTACGAAAAAGTTTAAATGGGAAAAAAAATTCTTCGAATGTTGCAATGCTCTCGCCTTATGAATGGGCATTTAGATCTTAACGTAGGTACGGATACTATAGTGCGTATGTATGTGCCATTATATGTGTCCGGGAGTGTATTTCGGGAACTTCTGAACACAGCGTGTCTATGACTGGCATTTCTGTGTGTACTTTTGAGATTTCGATTGACAACTTTAGCAACGGATAGTATGCTTTTTGAGTTATTAAGATTTTGTCACACATCAGTTTCATGGGTTCACGCAGTTAAAATGGCATCTCTTTTTTTTCAAAATTTCACCATTTTCCCGTCACAGAAATCCTCAAGATTAATTCTGACATTTTCAAATTCAAAGATTTCTCGGTTACCTGTTTTGACTCGTAGGATGTGTTCAAAGATGAGTTACAAAAGAGCAGCTCGCAATGATTATAAATGGCCCACAACATCTGTTAATAATATTTGACAAACTTTTTTTCCGATTCGACATTAACTACATCAATTTATAAGTGAGAATAGTTGGTATTTCATGGAGTCATTTTGGAGTTACCACCTTTTCACTGAAAGAAGTTTGCTTTACAGTGTCAGCGAAATTCTTCTTGCAATCCGTATCCTACTTTCACTGCCAGACAGCCTCAGGATAACTTAGGAGCAGACAGTATTTTGGCATTTGTATATTAGATAGATTTAGGTATTTCAGCGTTAACAATCTTTTCCATTATTGAAAATTCGACATTCAGGAGTCCATTATCCTCAACCTCCACGATCAGAAATTAATATTCGAGATATCAGCCCGTAGTTGACAGTTGATGAGTTTGATCGAATAATCCCCCGACTTCTTTTCCTCCTTCTGCACTCGCTCTCCTCGTTCCCCTCCCACCCTCCCCTACCATCCTCCGTCCCCGTGACAGTCACTGTCTGTACAGTGTCACCTTGTCCACTTCCTCGTTCTGTGGTGTGACAGTCACTGTCTGTACAGTGTCACCTTGTCCACTTCCTGTTCTGTGGTGTGACAGTCACTGTCTGTACAGTGTCACCTTGTCCACTTCCTCGTTCTGTGGTGTGACAGTCACTGTCTGTACAGTGTCACCTTGTCTACTTCTCGCTCTGTGGTTGTGACAGTCATGTCTGTACAGTGTCACCTTGTCTACTTCTCGTTCTTTGCTGTCACAGTCACTGTCTGTACAGTGTCACCTTGTCTACTTCCTCGCTCTGTGGTGTGACAGTCACTGTCTGTACAGTGTCACCTTGTCTACTTCCTCGTTCTTTGCTGTCACAGTCACTGTCTGTACAGTGTCACCTCGTCGTCTTCCTTCTCTGTGGTGTCAATTCACTGTCTGTACAGTGTCACCTCGTCGTCTTCCTCGCTCTGTGGTTGTGACAGTCACTGTCTGTACAGTGTCACCTCGTCGTCTTCTCGCTCTGTGGTGTGACAGTCACTGTCTGTACAGTGTCACCTCGTCGTCTTCCTCGTTTTTGCTGTCACAGTCACTGTCTGTACAGTGTCACCTCGTCGTCTTCCTCGCTCTTTGGTGTCACAGTCACTGTCAGTACAGTGTCACCTCGTCGTCTTCCTCGCTCTTTGCTGTGTCAGTCACTGTCTGCACAGTGTCACCTCGTCTTTCTCGCTATGTGGTGTGACAGTCACTGTCTGTACATTGTCACCTTGTCTACTTCTCGTTCTTTGCTGTCACAGTCACTGTCTGTACAGTGTCACCTCGTCGTCTTCCTCGCTCTGTGCTGTCACATTCATGTCTGTACAGTGTCACCTCGTCGTCTTCCTCGCTCTGTGCTGTCACATTCACTGTCTGTACAGTGTCACCTCGTCGTCTTCCTCGCTCTGTGCTGTCACATTCACTGTCTGTACAGTGTCACTTCGTCTACTTCCTCGCTCTGTGGTTTCACAGTCACTGTCTGTACAGTTGTCACCTCGTCGTCTTCCTCGCTCTGTGATGTGACAGTCACTGTCTGTAGAGTGTCACCTCGTGTCTTCCTCGCTCTGTGGTGTGACAGTCACTGTCTGTACAGTGTCACCTCGTCGTCTTCCTCGCTCTGTGATGTGACAGTCACTGTCTGTAGAGTGTCACCTCGTCGTCTTCTCGCTCTGTGGTGTGACAGTCACTGTCTGTACAGTGTCACTCGTCTTCCTCGCTCTGTGGTGTCACAGTCACTGTCTGTACAGTGTCACCTCGTGTCTTCCTCGCTCTGTGATGTGACAGTCACTGTCTGTAGAGTGTCACCTCGTCGTCTTCTCGCTCTGTGGTGTGACAGTCACTGTCTGTACAGTGTCACCTCGTCTTCCTCGCTCTGTGGTGTGACAGTCACTGTTGCACAGTGTCACCTTGTCTTCTTCCTCTCTCTTTTCGATGACAGTCACTGTCTGTACAGTGTCACCTCGTCTTCTTCCTTCTCTTTGCAATGGACAGTCATTGTCTGCACAGTGTCACCTCGTCTTCTTCCTCTCTCTTTGCAATGACAGTCATTGTCTGTACAGTGTCACTCGTCTTCTTCCTCTCTCTTTGCAATGACAGTCATTGTCTGTACAGTGTCACCTCGTCTTCTTCCTCTCTCTTTGCAATGACAGTCATTGTCTGTACAGTGTCACCTCGTCTTCTTCCTCTCTCTTGCAATGACAGTCATTGTCTGTACAGTGTCACTCGTCTTCTTCCTCTCTCTTTTCGATGCAGTCACTGTCTGTACAGTGTCACCTCGTTGCTTCTCTCTCTTTGCAATGACAGTCACTGTCTGTACAGTGTCACTGTTTCTTCCTCTCTCTTTTCGATGACAGTCACTGTCTGTACAGTGTCACCTTGTCTTCTTCCTCTCTCTTTGCATGACAGTCATTGTCTGCACAGTGTCACCTCGTCTACTTCCTCGCTCTTTGCATGACAGTCATTGTCTGTACAGTGTCACCTCGTCTGCTTCCTCGCTTTTTGCGGCGACAGTCACTGGTCTCGAGGCATGAAGTCCCTGTAATCCGTCGAATGACTTGGAGCAGCGATGAATACTCTGAGTTTCTATTGGTCCATGTCCTGAAATAAAGCCATGTGTTCATTCTATCATTCTTTTTAAACACTGATAAAATATTACGGAGTGACAACGATCACTGGCACCATATAGGGGTACTGGATCAAAATTTCATTACTTCAGCGTGCTGGGCGAAGGATTTTGGAACTGCACACCCGCCTCTTTATCTAAAAACTTCCCAAAAAAAGTACAGGACAGTGTCACACTGTACTATTGCACACATGCATTCATGACAGCATTTACTCCTTTACGCACACGCAATCTTTCCAATCAACCAAAAGGCGCATACCGAATTTTTTTTTCTTCTCCCCCTCTCCTTCAGGGGAAAAACACTTTACTAATCACATCAAAAAAATTTTATAAACAGATTTTATACATGCATCCTTGTGGCCCAAATTTTCATTTACATCAACACAAGTTTCTGTAAGTCTTGGCCTTCACATAAACTGGCCCCAAAATCCAGACCAGGAGAATTTAAATAATTATTTCAATCATTGATGCTATGCCTGCATCAGATAGACTCGCTCCATACTGTCATGTTCCTTGTCTTCTCAGACATCGTATCGCCCCTTGAATTCTCCGTCACTGGAGATACGAGTTCCGACTCCTCTCCCTCGACTTCTCCTGTCATGGAGAGATGATGAGTTCCCAAATCCTCTCCTCGACTTTCTGTCACTGGAGTACGAGTTCCGACTCCTCTCCCTGGAGTCCCGATTTTGCTGGGGCTGAACTACCGGTGTGTTCCCCACACCATGACTTACTTGATTAGTCCTCTGAATTCCTGGGGAACATGGGCCGCAACCACTCTTTCCAGGGACACGGTTTTGGGAGATCTTCTTCAGCTTGGCCCACGTCATTCCGGCGCCTTCACTTCTGGGGTCGGTACTCCTTCGCCATGTCTGTCTTGGTCTTCCCACTCTTTTTTTGCCCTGAGGGTTCCATTTCAAAGGGCTTGTCTTGTGATGTGGATGGAGATTTCTGAGGGTGTGGCAATCATCCCCACTTCCGTTTTCTGATTTCTATTTCTATTGGAACTTGCATGGTCTTGTTCACAGTTCTGTTTTTGGCAATAACATCTGGCCTCTGATGTTCACAATGTTTCGCAGACTTGTTGATAAATGTTTGGAGTTTGTGGGTGTTTGTCTTTGTTGTTCGCCACGTTTCAGAACCATACAAAAGGACAGGTTTCACATTTGAGTTGAAGATTCTGATCTTGTTATGGAGTGAGAGGGCAGAGGAATTCCAGATAGGCCGTAGCGTAGTAAAGGTGTGCCTGGCTTTATTGATGCGACTCTTGATATCCTCATCTGTACCTCCATCTTTGCTGACCACACTGCCGAGGTAGACAAACTTGTCAACTTCAATGATGTCTTCCTGTTCTAGTCGTAGTGGGTCTCGTTGCTGGTTGTTGACTCTCATGGCTTCTGTTTTCTTTATGTTGATTTGGAGGCCTGTCTTTCCTGCTTCTTCTGCTACCCGGCACAGCTTCTCTTGTGCGTCTTGCTGTTTGTGGGACAGAAGGCTGATGTCGTCGGCGAAGTCCAGGTCTTCCAGTTGCTTGGTTAAAGTCCACTGGATTCCTGTCCTCTTGCCGTCTGTAGACTGCCGCATTATCCAGTCAACGACCATCAGGAAAATTGTTGGCGATAGTAGACACCCCTGACGGACGCCGGTTTGTACAGTGTTCCCCACACCATGGCCATCTTTAACCACCTCACGGGGTGAAAGGTGAAGGGTGAAGGGCGAAGGGTGAAGGGCTGAAACACGAATAAGGTTCGTGTAAGTAACCTGCTTCCCAATTTAATTATGAATTCTTTCTTTCTCTTTTCTTTAGGTTTTCCCCTGTAGCTTTCCCCAACTATCTATGGCTCACCTGGTAATGACTGGTCAGCAGTGAGGACCAGCGTCCTGACAGGTTCGAGTCTCTAGGCCATCTGCTGGGCTAAAACTGATTCTTTCCTCCCTCCTCCTAGTGAGTGCATACTCAGTGTTCAAAACACATGACCAGCACCTTACCAGCCCTTAGTAAACTATCTCTCAGTGGTCACTTTCACCCAATGACCACGTTTCTTTCTTTAATGAGTTATTCTCACAATTATTTGGGGACGCCCGCTACACTAGTCAAGCCACATGAATATTCTTCCTTTTTAGTTGTGGTATGGGGAAATGATTCATATCACTAACTACATGTGATGGAGCGTCACATGCCTTGATGTGAGGCTACGTCACATGACAGACAGAATCTACATTTTCGCACTGAAACAAGTATGAGGCACAAGAACTGTGTGTGTTGAAATTATTCCTTGCTTTTCTTTCAGTTCTTTTTGTCTTTACATCATATTGAAGATTGAAATCCTTGTCAGTTGTTGATGAGAAATTAACCATCTAGTTTTGAAGAAACAAAATGAAAGACAGAAAAAGGGGGGGGGGGGGGGGAATGAGGCGCACTCTCACTACAGTAGTGAAAACAAATTTCACACTTAAAACCCACACTTGTACTTAAGTATGTATTCCAACACACATACACACTCACAACGCACCAGACCACTTAAACCACACAATTACTCTGCCAACTGCGACGGACGAACAGACTAGTATGGACAGACAACTATGTAAGACTAATAAACAAACAGTAAGACTCACGACCGTGATAGACCGACAAACAAATGAACAGACTTACAAACGGGACAGACGAAGCTCAGCACAGAGGTACGTTTAGCCCACTATGCTTTCCAACACACAGACACACTCACCACGCACGGAACTGACCCGCCGATCAGTACTAGGCAGACGAGCGACGAAAACGAAGGAGGACTCCAACAACCGTTCCAAGAACAGGTAGGTAGGTCCAAACAGCGGCGACGGCCGGGACCAATCAACAGAAGTGCCGGACGGTTGGTCAAAGGAACAGCCCACCAACGCCTACAGTCACCAAGGACGTGACGGACCACCAGGGTGACACCAAGGCACGGATGTAGACTTTCACGGAGTCTGCTGTAAAGTGTTTATGTTTGACATCACGCAAGTCCCAACACTCTCAAAGACCGTATTTCACTGTGACCTGCTGCTAACTCATTTCGGTGGGTATGCAGTGGTACCTGTTCTGATCCGGCGCATGCTGGACACCTTTTAGCGACAACGACAGCTGCTCAGTGGCCGGGTCAGTGCGAGTGAGCGTCTCCCTTCAGAGGAAGCTGCCACGTCCGTGCAGCAACAGTCCCCATGAACTTGCCGATACTGACGACCCGACAGGAACTCGCTAGGGGCATACACAGAAAGAGGAATTGGAAACTGTGTTTAACGCGACAGCAGGGCAGGAAGGGCTACAGAGTTTGAAACTTTTTTTTTAGCTGAACGATGAGGAAAATGGCGAAGATGCAAGGAAATTCCATTCTGGTGAGAGACTTCATGCCAGACTGTATTTATTTCAAAATAAATTCCGGCAATCAACAAGGCCTAGGGATACAGACATCTACCGTGCTAATGAAGAAGTTTTGAGCAACGTTCTCAGAGACGCGGTTCATCAAGTGAATGAAACTCGAATGTGTGGTTTAGTCTTCTCTTTGAGCCCATAGTAAAATGAAGTCTGGGTGGCAGCTGCTATATGGCTGTGAAACCTGGCAACTGAAGACCACCCAGGAGAAGAATATCGACGCTTTTGACACTAAGTACCTACGTAAGATCTTGGGCATCAAATGGTCAGACTTTATACCAAATGAAGAAGTCGGGGAGAGGTCCAAACAGCTCCCCGTGTTAACCATCATCAGCAGACGGCGCCTCCGCTGGCTGGGTCATGTCTCGAGATTACCCTCATCAAGACCTGCAAACCAGGCCATTAACTGGACCCCAGCAGGCCAGAGAAAAAGAGGACGACCCAGGATAAGCTGGCAACAGACAGTGGAGAGACACAGACTCGTTGACGAGAGGATGGAGTGACACCAGCAGACTGACTGAGGACCTGTGCACAGTGGAGTGCCTTGACTGCGTCGCAAGACGCGGGGCCATCTAAGTCTAAGTCTAAGTGGGAGCTGCCAGGTGCCGACAATTCCCGCCAGTGGGACTTAAATGGTTCTGATGGGCATCAAAGCCACTACCGTGCAGTCCATGATTTGAGATTTTTACCACTGCACCACATCGGCTTGACTGTTTCTCGGCAACTTTGCTCTCTGCACCATTTGGAAAGCTTTCACAATCGTCCACCGCCAGCCTATATGTGCATGAACTGTATCCAGAAGTTGGAAAGCTTCAAGCTTTCAACAACTAAGATTCTGTAAATTCACTTTCATAAAATCGGAAAATTCTGTACATGTTTAGAAATCAACCTTAAATATAGCCATTAAAGAATCGAAATTTCTCTGAATAACTTTTGACCAAAACTGAAACTTCCGCTGCCACATTTAGAATCTTGACTGAACCAACCACTGCACGAATACTTTCTCAATGATAATCCTGAACAAACTGTTCTGGTTCTGGCTCTAAAAACGGTTTCCTAATCCCTAAATGGACACCGTTCCCGTCACAGATCTCCAATCAAAGTCTCGAGGGTAAGTCAGACCTCTGGAAAGAGGAATGGAATTCACAAACATGTTCAAATCCGTGAAGACTGAATGGAATTCTTTCGATTTGTCTCCGGAAACAGAAAAGGCGAAAAGATGTTAAAAAGATGACTCAATGACCCTTCATTTCCCTGTTCTCACCTTTTCAAGGGCGACCATGTTTCATGGTGCACCAAGTGCGATAAATCGCTCAGCACTTAATTCCTATTTATCTAGTATTGGGTTCGGTACGGTCTAAGACTTAAACACATTTTTTTCCCAAATATATTCAAGACTTTTCTCCTAGAAGTTCTAGTTGGTGCAGTTTATTTTTTATTTATCTCAAAGAAATCAGTAGTTCTGATTTGATCCGAGTTGGCCATGATTGATGATAACTTTGTTTTACATGAGACTCTCAGTTTCAGCACTTGACTTGTTTTGGATTTTTAGCCTTGACATTTTAACTTACATGCAGTTCCTTTTTCTTCCTTTCTTTTTTCCCCCTTTTTTATGTGGCCTCCATGGCTGGCTGGCCTTATAACACGGAGTTGGAATCGCATGCACGCACGCACGCACGCACGGACACACACACACACACACACACACACACACACACACACACACACACACACACACACCACACACACACACACATCTTACATCACCATAGCAAACAGACTTTAAATAAAAGAAATATGTGCCTCACATACACAGACATGTGCGAACAAATTTTGCTGAATACACAATGAACATTTATTGATAATTTTCAATTTAAAAAAAAGCATCGCTGTATTGCACTAAAATCTGAAAGTAATATACAGATTTACAGTCAGTGCAAAACTACAGCATTTTTCTTCGCGATAAATGAGTAAAATAAATATGAAAAAACGTATAAAAAATCTGACGTTTCATTTCGCGAAAACAAAGAACTGTTCGGAAGTGTCGACAGTGTTGGTGAACAGGTACCTAAAAAACAATTTCAAACATGGTGAAGGAGTAAACAACGTGGTTGAGGAAGGAGGTTAGGGTCGGGGGGGGGGGGGGGTGAAATATCGAATCAAAAGATTCGATATCAAAAGATTTGTCTAATCGGTTTCATAGAGTCTAAATGTATATATCATAGACTTTCTCAGAAGAGGACGGTCAAGGTGCAGGACAGTACGGAAGTTGAGGGTGGGGAACATTCAATATACATGTATTTCCCTCATTGTTCCGAGGACCAAGAAATCAAAATGACCCCTGGATCAGTTTTCATCCTTTGAGTCAAGTTAGCATCTCTTGTGAAGTGTGGTTTGCTTTAGAATGGTTTCGAACTATTTACTCGCCCAAAATAACTTGGTAATAATTCAAGGTACTATTTTTCGTCCATCATCCGTCATGCTCTAAACATGGGTGCCCTGCTGAATTGCGTTTGCCATGCAAGCCACCGAAAGTAACGTAGGAACAAAACACTGGGGATTATTGTTTTTCAAGTTCAGATACAATTGGGTTTTTGTCAGATGTTACCGTTTCGTTAAAGCAGATGATTTAAAGCGAAGTCTGGCCACCTTTTTGTTTGTTTGTTTTATAAACTTTGACAGAGAACAACTTTCTGTCAAGGAAGATTAATCTGGATTTCTGCCTTGTACGATTAGTCTGCATGTGGCGCAGGAATACGACTCAGTTATTGATTCAGTGGACTTACGATCACGTCCATTGTGCTTCAGACGATTTTAAGTTGATCACAAACACGATCCGTCTTGGCTATGTTTTCTGTTCAAGGAAAAAATCTCTGAACGGTAATGCTAGTCGTAAAAGTTTTCAGTGATAACAAATTTAAAAATTGGGTTTCCAAAATCAATTGAATAAAAGAAACCCATCATAAAAACCATTTTCGATTCTAGGAATCCTGGAAACGTTCCAAGTCACATGACTTCCTTCTGAGAAGTCAAAATCTGTCATTAGCCATACCTCAGAATCAATGAAACTCCCTTTCACCAACATTGTCAATGGAGTAGATGCCTCTTTTCTGACCATTTGTTTGTCGACAATGTGTTGATTACGCATAAGCTTCACTGTCAATACCCACAAATGTCGTCGAACAGCACCCTTCTTTTGATCAGAATTTGCCCTTGAAGCCGAAGATTCTCCCCTGAGTGAATCCCTAGGTATGTTATGCTCATAACATCCGGGTGTATTACGCTCATTATATGACATCACTCTCCGCTTGATCATCAATTTCCATGGAAAGCCGTCGTGCCGTCTTTCTCTTCTCATTGAAAAGTCTTCTTGAATTCAATGATTCTGTCCTGTTCGAGTGCTTTTATGTATCACGGTCATCCGATCCAGTCTCATCCTCCTCGTCCCTGAACTGTTTTGGAACCACACGTCTCTCCTCCCCAGAATGTCTTCTAGAAGACAAGATTCTTTCCTTGCTGAATATTTGCGAACACTGTGGTCATTACGTCCGAATTCATTATCACGCCTGCTGCGTGTCCTAGCAGACTCTCCCTTTTCTGATCAGAATGTCTTCTTGCAGTCGATGATTCTTTTCTGTTTGATTTCTCATCAGAATGTCTTCTTGCAGTCGATGATTCTTTCCTGTTTGATTTCTCATCAGAATGTCTTCTTGCAGTCGATGATTCTTTCCCGTTTGATTTTCTCATGAATGTCTTCTTGCAGTCGATGATTCTTTCCCGTTTGATTTCTCATCAGAATGTCTTCTTGCAGTCGATGATTCTTCCCGTTTGATTTCTCATCAGAATGTCTTCTTGCAGTCGATGATTCTTTCCTGTTTGATTTCTCATCAGAATGTCTTCTTGCAGTCGATGATTCTTTCCTGTTTGATTTCTCATCAGAATGTCTTCTTGCAGTCGATGATCCTCTCCTGATTGATTTCTTGCGGGTATTATGGGCATCAGATCTAATCTCATTTTCCTTTTTCTCTAACTGTGTTGGTGCATCACCTCGGTCGACACCAGAATGCCTTCTTGAACATGAACATTCCTCCACGGTAGAACGTTTGTGGATGCTATGATCTCCATATCCAGCCTCACCATCAACGCCCATCGACTGTCTTCGTAAACTTCCGTTCCTTTCCCCAGAATGTCGTCTAGAAAACTGAAGATTCTCGTCCGATTGAATGTTTGCGGGTCTTATGACCCTCGAATTCTCCACTGCCGTCAGCCCGAGTGGAATGTCTTCGTGCTGCACTGTGTCTTCGGGTCGACAGAATGTCTTATGGACGAACCTGCTTCTCCTCTTATCGAATCCTTGCGCACTTTGTCTTGGTTGTCCTGGCTAAGCCGTCTTTTGAAATGAAACTTGTTCAATATCACTCGGATAATCTTGAAGTGCATTGGTTCGTTAGCATCTGATCGTCTCGGGATGAATCCCTGGCTGTGCACCTAACTGCGTTCGTGTCGATGTTTTCTTTGTGGCTGAAAGGTCGTGTGCATGGTACTCATCTTCTCTATCTCTTTCGCTGTCTCTTTCTATTGGATGTTTTCGTAACTCATTGTCGTCCCTTTTTCCAGAGTGTCTCCTCGATACGTCGTGTGGATCTACCATCAACTCTTGTACGGCGTCCCGTGATTTTCTGACAGAGGGGTTTTTTCCTCAATGCTGAACGGTCATCTCGGTCGGATTGCTTGCGCACACGCAAATCATCCTTGGCTGTTCTTGTCTCAGCCTCTTCCACTGAGCTTCTCCCTAGTTCATCCATTTGACCTGAAGGTTGCGATGAAATGCTGTGTTCTTCTTCACTGAAATCTGGAGTTGCGTCATTCATAGTCTCCACATTGGAGTGGTCCGTAAATGGTAAAGATCCTTTTTAGACACTTTGCGTACGGGAAAATTCTTCTCAATTTTACTTTCTTTTTTGACACTTTCCGTACTGGAAGATTATTTTCGATTTCACTAAATGGTTAAAGATCCTTTTCTAGACACTTTGCGTACGGGAAGATTATCTTCAATTTCACTTTCTTTTCTAGACAGTTTGCGAAACTGGCAGACTATTTTTGTCTGTTCGTTCACCAGAATATGCATCCTTCATCAAATTTCGAGAAATATCATACACTCCTTCTTTTGTCATTTATCGTAGATGTTGAAGACTCTGTTGTGTTTGACCGTTTGCTGGCACTACCAGAGAGAGGTTCAGCTTTTGGACGATTACGATTAATTCTCTCCCGCTCTGTTTTCCTGTGTTGCCTCGGAGACAATTTAAATTCCTTCTCTTTAGGATGCTTTTGAAACGTGTCTGACCACATTTCACCATCAAGTTTTGGCGAAACGGCGATCTCGCCTCTTACCAGGTACATTTGGTCCCCATTTTTCTTCATTTCAGAGCATTGTGTAGGAAAAGATAATGTTCCCCCTTCTCTGGAATTCCTTTGATTATCTCTCACTGTAGTTCCATCAGAACGTTTTCTAGAGACGAAGGGTTCTTCAATAAATGCTTCTGCGTGGCATCATAACTTATCTTACTTAGTCGCCTTTCGTCTTCATATTGCCGTAAACCCTTTTGTCCAAAATTTTCAGACGATGTTCGTGAAAACAAAATCTCGCTTTGAGTGTTATCGATCTGATTTTGAATTTGTCCATGGTTATCAAAATTATCCCGTTCAGTTGCGGGAGTAATTTCTTCGCTGATGTGATAGGGGCTTGTGGCAACAGGTGCAAAACGCCCCGTCAAATTTACACCTTGTTCTAGAAGTTGTGTTCGTACACTCGCAACTTTCTCTCTCAGTGGTTTGTGAACAGGTGCAAAAGCCCCGTCAAATTTACACCTTGTTCTAGAAGTTGTGTTCGTACACTCGCAACTTTCTCTCTCAATGGTTTAGGGCTTTTCTTTTGAACGAATTTAGTCGATGTTGACAACTCTTTTTCTTCGTCTGCATCTTCAAGTGGTGTGTTGTTTTGAGATATACCGACGTTTCTTTTGGGTTGCTGGACAGCATGCGCTCGGACGGGATATTCATGGTCATATGGACGCGCCGATTTGTTTGAAATTTCCTTCTTAAATTGGCACAATATTCTGTGGTGGACTTTCGTAATCCCAGTCTAAATTACGATCCATTTTGTTGTCAAGCTTTTCAGCTTCAAAGGATGGAGAATGTGGACACGGGTGATATTGGTATTGTGGAAATGGCAATTTGCTGTAAACAGTGGCGCGTTTACCATATTTTTGACGTGCTGGGAGGCCCTGTGTTCCTCTGGCAGGTTTTTGCTGCGAGATTCCGGGGCGGTACCTTCATAGAAAGGTCGAAAGGATATGCATATACTGCAGGCTTCACAGGATACTCATAGGTGTACTTTGGAGTAAAATCGTGTACAGACGGGCTGCAAAGATACTGAGTGGAAAACCCACTGAAACTGTCTTTGCGTTGCGACTGTGCAGGAATACACTTGTGTTGACAGTAAGGACAAACTGAAAACTGACATATTTTTGTGATCTTCCTGATAACGATTGGTTGGTGGTGTATATGGATAATGATGCCTATGCAGATCAGGCTTGAAATATTTGACTCTTTTGTGATCTTCCTGATAACGATTGGTTGGTGGTATATATGGATAATGATGCCTCTGCAGATCAGGCTTGATGTATTTGACAGGGCGAATGATTTGTCCACATTCAACAGTAGCATGCCGTGAGTATTTAGCGTCATGGGTTACATGATTCCTGAAAACACTGATGGCAAAAACATCTTCGGGGATTACATTTCTTCTGGATGAATGACAGCCTCCGAGCAATTAATGAACGATCGGTAAACAACTTTTTCAGCCTGGAAACGTTACCCTTAAGAAAATCCGTGTTCATCATGAACATATCAAGGGAAACGGGTGATGCATCCATGCTTTCTGTATGTTCCTCGTGTCTAGGAATTCGTGATGGTTTTTCAGCGAACTGGTGATGATAATTGTATTTCTTGTGTTTTTTACCATTTCTGCTTTGAGTGTTGTAACATATCTGGCAGTAAGATGTTCTTCCTGCGAGGGCAGTTTCATTGTCAGTACAGCACAAGGAAGTAGGCACTGATGGTGGAGTCTGTGCCAGTCTTTTCCTTGGTGGAGAGGGTGACGATGATGGTGACACAAAGAGCTGTGGGTATGGAATCTTTCTTAATTTGCAAGTCTTAGACATACTGCTGAATTTTCTGCATAAGTCCGAAACCTTCATTTTACGTTGCTGTATAGAATACAAGTCAGGGTCGTGAACTGCTGCTTCTGGTAGACACTCATTGCTCATCATCAGAGGTGGAGAAGAGGAACAGCGCGAGTCAGAAAAGGGAACTGGCTGCTCCAGTTTACCTTTGCTTATTTTCTGACTTGTTGGCTGCATTCTCGTAGGTCTGTACCCACAGCCGCACTCACAAAGGTTAGAAATAGGTTCAACGATGGTTGTTCGCTGCTTTTTCGGTGGAGGGATGAAAACATTGAATGAGGATGGAAAGTGTGATTTGAAGTGTAGGTTTTGTTGGTCTTCTTCAAATGATGGCTACATGGCCAGTCATCGTCTCTCTGAGCCGACTGGCAGTAATCTTGCTCAGATCGATTATTTGCGAATTTTCCACCGCTAACTATATAGATTGAATCGCTTAGGGATGGAACTGGAGACAAGGTTTGAAGAGAAGACGAACCTTTGTAATACTGATAGGTTGGTAGTGGCACTTTGCTGGATAGTTGCAGTCGCTTACCATACCGTTTCTGCACCCTGGACATTTTTCCTTCGTCAACATGAAAACATGTGTCTCTACACGGCCATTTCTTTTGGGACAAGAACTGCCCGCAGTTTGAGACACATTCCAGACAGTTTGGCTTGGAAGTACAATGTTCTGATTTTTGGCTCTTCAAGAATTTATCAGTTTGACAGCGGAAGTTTTTCCCATGTCGACTTCGGTAGTCTGTGGTAACTTACTGCAGTCTTGACACGGTGATAAACCATTCTTATTTTCAAATGTATGGGTTCTGTTGAAATCGTTGATGCCATTTTTTTATGTCCACATATTCCACATGGGTGTTTATGCTGAAGCGAAGTATCACTGTACACATACGTGATGACCATTTCTTTATTACAAGTTGGCGAAGGGAGACAGCTTCTTGCACGGTCGCACGTATGCTTGCCTGTTGAAGCGTGTGATCTTTCAACCTTCAATGCTTTGGGTTTAGGCATTTGCTTGTTACTGCATTCCTCACCGTGATTATCAAGTGTTCTTTCGGTATCTGGTGCTTTTTTTTGCAGAAGGTGAAGAAGATGAATACAGTTTGTATCGGTGTTTTCGGAAAGGCGGTTCATCGTATACATTTACGGGTTTGTTGAATTGTTCCTGCGCAGCAGAAATTTGTTCAACAGTCTGAAAATACATCTTCCCATCTGGGGTTTGTTCACTGGGAAAACACCACTAGAATGTGAGGAGCTGGCAAGATTTACATTTGAGTGCTCTCGCAAGTTCTTCACACTTGACTCCCTGTTATCACAGCAGTTCAATGCAGGATGTGTCCGATCTTTACTCTGTTTGTCTGTCCACAAATCGCGCGCTTTTTCGCAGTAGTTTTGGTCCATTTCTATTGTTTCACGTGAAAAAGATGTCACGATTTCATTAGAAGTCCGTTCAAGGTTTCCAATACAGTGTTTATAGTTTTGTCTTGGGTCTGCAGCATTTTTTTGTTCTGTATTTTGGGCGCGAGGATGTTCACGAACATAAATTCTTTCGTTACCGACATCCTCTTTTTCAGAGCCTTGCCTAACATGAGCAATATTCCCATTTCCTTGAACTGTCTGCTCACCCTCATAAATGCTTTTCTCCCTATTAGGAGACTGATCTTGCGTCTTCTTTATTTTAGCAAGTCTTTTATACTCTACAGGAGGTTTGCGGTCTATTTTTTTCAACCCATTCTTTTGAAAATTGACAGAATCTGAAACTGCTTGTCGATTTTTACTGTCTGACTTATTCCCGGAATTCCCCCAGACCTCGTCGTTTGATGCCGAGTCATCTATGCTGCATTTTCCAACATGTACGGTCATAGAATCGGATACTGGATTTTCAGTCTGGACAGCTCTCAGTGAATCACAAGCAATGGTGGACGTAGAACTTGCTGCTCTGGAAAAGTGATGGTCTGTGAAACTTCTCCTACGTGTTCGGGCATTTCTTGAGCTGTTGCTGAAGTCGTCTGACTTGGCAGTATCTGTTTGGCTGCGTTCTGAGCCATAGGTTTGGCTAAAAGTTCCGGAGATTTTGGATGAATCTTGTATCGTAAGTTCATCGTGCGTATACTCCTCAGAGGATGCGTTTTCTCTACAAGGATCTTTCACAGAATAAAACTGATTGACACCACCCATTGCGTAAGTTGATGATGGCTTCTGGCCATAATAGTTAGCTTCTCTTGATGCGTTTTCTTCAGTAGGTAAATAAACAACAGGTGAATGAATATGACTGGAAGTTAAAGGTGAATGAATATGTGACGATAATTTCACCTCAGGACGTTTCAGTTCGGAACAAGAATACAGATCACGTGAACAGGTGAGACAATCGCAGTCACAGCTTGTGTCGCTATTGTTCACCTGTGTCCAAGCGTCTTGAAGAATACAGCGTTTATGGTCATCTTTCTGCTGATAATCAGTTTGACGTGGAGAAAATACACGATGAACAGTATTTTTTGGTGCCACGGAATCATGCAAACAGACTCGTGATTCTTCATTATTTTCAAAAGAAAACTGTTTAGTTTGAAAAGGTGTGGACAAAGGCTCTGAATCAATAAAACAAGTATTTTTGAACCGGTCAGTAGACGCACCAGTTGGAATCTGGAGACGCTTAAGATCTTTTGGTAAGTACGAATCACCTGAGTTGAGCGGATGGTCATTGCCATCCAGTGACGAGTATTCATCTCGTAAATTCTGATGTGATGTACTCGGTTGAGCCCCTGTTTGTAACTGCATTCCTCCAAAGTTACCTATTACCACTGGTTCACTCTGTCTTTTTGACTTCACAGCTGAATGGAATGAGCCGGCGACTGGTTTTGTTTGCGTTTCAGCAGAACTTTTAGCTGCAAACATAACGTCGCCACCAAATGTGCTCCTTGAGGCAGAACGCCCTTGAACCAGACTTCCAGAAGAGCCACGATGTGAGCGCACAGCGTGTGGTTCATGAGAATCTCCGTAAACTGTTTCTGGATGCTCTTGTTTGTCAGCATAGCAATGCTGTGAGTCACATGACTTCCAAGCAGCAGTCACATCATCGTGTGGATTGTAGGCACGATGTTGATGAGATGGATCAGCTGTTTCATCAAATGGGACCCCTGAATGAAATGGACATGTAGGTACTGAGATGAGTGAGATACTAGAGGAGATGGTAGACACAATGTTTGCTCTTCCGTCGGTACCAGCTGCTTGTGTAGTGGCATGAACGAGAACGTATGGATCTGTCTTGGTGTTATGTTTGGTACATTCCCTAGCCCTATGACAGGAGTCAGCTTGTAATTCTACACACATTTTACAATGTGGCGTATTCTCTTGGAGCTCATGAAAAGAGGTTTGGGCGGCGTGATCACGGGTGGGCTTGACATTTTTGCCTTGTATTGTGGAGCTTGCCTTGTCCTTCGGCTTTTTTGGCTGGTCTGGAGACTCCGAGGCTGGGTGAGAGGGATTCACGGCCATGGAAACCCCTTGCTTTCTATCGAATGATCTCCTCTGCGAAGTTTCAGGTCTTGTAAGTTCATGTCCATTTGCTGCTGAACCATGAGCCTTTGGAGGTGCCGGCTCTGCAGGTGGGAGCGGCCATTCAAAGGACCGGAAGAACTTTGTTGAAGGACAGGACTTCAAGGTGGCTTCTGTCTTTGCGTGACCTTCCGACTTCCTGACTTCGTTAGCTTGAGATGGAAACGGAACAGACACCGGGTGTTGCTTCTCGCATGCAGATGGCCTTGGTGCGTTTCTGGTTATTTTCCTGGGGAGCTGGACACGAGACCTGTGTGGTAAATCAGATCTGTGTGACTCCCCTCGCGCAAACGGAGCATGGTAGGGACAAGGGTTGTAATGTCTAACCGTTGGACGATTGACATTTGATGCGGCTGAAGATCGTGGTCGTTGCTGACACGGTTGAGGTCGTGGCTGTTGAGGCGATGATGGTAATGACTTTGACAGCAGAGGAAGGGTTGGTGGTAGTGAAGAAAAACATGGCTCACGAAATGATGTCAGGTTTAAAGAATGCGGACTTGCAGTTGTTGGAGACACAGAGTATTTACCCAGATGAATCTCAGGATGACGTTTGCGCTCTGCAGTCTCTCCAAATGACTGATTCTTTTGGTCTTGGTAATGCTCGACAGTTGACGGCGCCCATGAACATAGCAAGCCGCCAGGGGACTCTAACGCAAATAGACACGGTGATTTCATCCATGTAACTTCTAGGCTCTGCTGTCCAGTTCTGCAATTATCGTGAGCATTTGGAAGCTGGCAAAGAATTTCTCGTTTTTCGATGACTGATTCCAATGTTGATGTTCCTGTTCTGTCATGTTTTACGGGTTCTTCCAACTCAAAGTGTCGGGTCACATATTTGGAATGCTTTTGTACACGTATGGTCTTTGGCACGACCTGAAAATGAAAATCATGTTATGAACATACTTCAGGTAAAACAAACAACAGCCTATAACGTTTGTGCACTGTAATGATTGAGCAATTAATTTTGCGTTTTTAAAAACTTACACAAATCTACTTTAAATCATTTCAAATGAACAATACTCAAAATACTGAACAAATGCTAACAATCATTTCAAACGAACAATATCCAAATTACTGAACAAATGCTAACAATTAAAATCTACTATGGAAAAATATCAAACACATCGAAAACTTTTTTTCGAATTTTCATGCAGATGAATTGTTCACGGAT
>CM031616.1:66383622-66398622 GCA_018398815.1 Conus ventricosus
AAATATCAAGTGACCCATGGCAAGATGTCCCCCCTCCCACCCCACCCGAAATATACTGCATGAAATTGGAATAAACCGTATCTGGAACAACTAATCAGACTATGCCGTGAAAAGCAAGAGTCAAAATACATCACCTTTAAAAGACAACAAGAAAGGCGCGCTTCAATACTACATTTTTTAAACCGCAGAATCACTACAAAATGCTGACTAAAACTATACATTACAAATTTTTAATGTAATTACTAGCGAACCGACAAGAAAACGTAGACAAACGAATCACAAGACAAAACACGACGCGTTTCGACCTCTTAGGTCTTCTTCAGGCAAGACACAAAACACTCAGGACAACGTTGAACGCCCATCTTTCGCTGAAGTGAATGAAGATAAGTGATTGCTCGTTCATTTTCGTTGTCCTGAGTGTTTTGTTTCTTGCCTGAAGAAGACCTAAGAGGTCCAAACGCGTCGTGTTTTGTCTTGTGATTCGTTTGGCTACTTTTTTTTTTAATTTTCTTTCTTGTTTTTTGTGTGTGGGTTTTTTTTTTTTTTTTTTTTTTTTTTGCGGTTGGGTATTAATTACATTTAAAATGTGTTTAGATTTCCACCTGCAGTCCCCTCACTCTGCAGCTGGATCTACGTAACAAACATGCACATTTTCGAAAAATGATGCCAACTCAGCGGACTTCGCATCACTGCTCACAGCCTACAAACAGAAAGAGGTCAACACGTGAATACTATGAGAGAAGACAGAAGACATTCAGTATGTGGCATGGTCGGAGACATTTTGTAGACAACCGCTCCAAATACAAGCTATTAAGGCAAAAGGCAGATAAAAATAAACAACCAGCCGCCGTGCTGAAGGGGTTAGCGTCGCGGACTCCCGGCTGAGGGGTCCTGGGTTCGATTCCCCATCAGAGTCATGTGGGATTTTTCTTCCCGACCGGCTCCTACCCAGGGTTGAGTTTGCTACGGACTCAGTTGGGAAGACTGGGACCACACAGTCGAGTTTCATCCTTTCATCCACTTAATGGATGCGCCTCTGAGAGTGTTGCTCAAATTTCCTGACCGACACTGCAGGTGTCTGTATCTCTCGGGCCTGGTTGACGCCGGAATCTATTATGAAAGGAAGCGTAGAGTGCAGCCCTGTGATGCAGTTTCAGACCGGGATAGAAATCCGTAGCATCATCTTCATCGTCCTCATTCTCATCGATTAGCATAAAAAAAAAAGTCTCAAATTATGTGGCCCTTCATGCCCTGCTCTCATGGTGCCCTCAATTTCGGTGTCCTCTGCACGTCTGTGGCCTCGGTTTGATTCCGTCGGGGACACCGGTATCGGCAAGTCCATGGAGGCTGTCGTTGGACGGACGTGGTGGCGCCCTCAAGAGGGAAAGCTCATTCACGCCGGCTCCGCGACTATGCAATTATTGTCGTCAGTAGGGGGCGTATGCTGGATCAGAACAGGCGCCACTGAACACCACCGGCGTGAGTCGGCAACAGTGCAGTGTCTCCTCCGGTGGGTTGCCTCTTGACAACTTGATATTAAATGTTCCCTGTCGATTGCCAGTGTCGGGACTGCACCGGACTGAGCGGGCTGTGGCTGTGGACGGGGTGTCGGAATGAGCGGCGTGGGTGCACTGCCACTGAGGTGGCACAGAATTTGGGACAGCAAAAAGAAAAAAAGAAAGAAAGAAAGAAAAACCTGCTAATAATCAATCCCAAGTGAAAAAATCCGGACTGACAATCCACCAATCCATATTGTAAAATGCATCCATGAATGCATCAATATGAAAAGGATAATAATTGGCATCGTGTATGGGCTTACAATGTAACTTATGGTAAAAGCTAACATGTCTGTCCTTATGTTACAGCCATGGTGTGTCTATAGATCCTCGCGGGTTCTCAAAGGACTATGTCTGGGTCTAAGGCACGCACTCATTTATGGACTTATGGACAAAACAACCACACACACACACACACACACACACACACACACACACACACACACACACACACACACACACACACACGAGAGAGAGAGACAGAGAGAGGGAGAAACAGAGAGAGAGAGAGAGACAGAGAGAGAGACATTGAAAGAGAAAGGAAGACGGAGAGTTAACGATGACCATGACTAGCAACAATCTCCATCTATACTTACAGACAACAAATAACCACCAGAACCGATAACAGCAGACCCAGTCCCACTCCAGCCGCTATGAATTGCCCAGTGGGATAGTTTAGGAGAATGTCTGAAAGAAGATTAGAACAAAATCTGGAAAAGAACTAATTAGAAAGACTAATTACAATGATGACGATGTTGATGTTGAAAAGGTGTGTGTGTGTGTGTGTGTGTGTGTGTGTGTGTGTGTGTGTGTGTGTGTGTGTGTGTGTGTGTGTGTGTGTGTGTGCGCGCGCGCGCGCGCGCGCGAGCGTTCGTGCGTGCGTGCGTGCGGGTATATGAGTGTTTGTGCGCTTGTGTAATTAAAGTCAGAATCACAATTGTTTCATTACCTTGAAAGTCACGAAGATTTACCTTACATAGCGAACGATAACAAAACTATTACTGATACCTACCAATGAATGCATGTTTTTTTAATTAAAATTTTTTACTGAACTAATAACGCACACAAACAGACAGGCAGAAAGATCGATCGCCTGATCGATTGATAGAAACGTTATAAATTTAGGTTGACATACATGCATACAAAACCACCACCACACCAACAGATGAATATACACATATGTGCTGATACATATGTTTAATTAATGTTAATAGAATAGTAAGCCTACGCATCAGCTATTCTACTTTTCACAATATTTTGTGTTCCAAATCCCCCCCCCCCCCCCCCCCTTTTTTTTTTTAAACCTGAATAACAAGTTTCTGTTTAGTTGCAATTCATCTCAATTTGTACAATCATCAAGTGAATAAAATTCAACATCTATGTGTTCTATGTTGACGTTTTCAATCCTCTTCGTTATATTCCTACATTTCTCAATCACAGTGTGTGTGCGTGTGTGTGTGTATGTGTGTGTGTGTGTGTGTGTGTGTGTGTGTGTGTGTGTGTGTGTGTTTGTGTGTTGTGCGTGCGTGCGTGCGTGCGTGCGTGCGTGCGTGCGTGCGTGCGTGCGTGCGTGCGTGCGTACGCGTGTGTGTGTTTACTTTATTATGTATGGTGTTTGTGTATGTGTGTGTGCGTGCGCGGGCACGTGCGTGCGTGCGTACGTGCGTGCGTGCGTGCGTGTGTGTGTTTTCTTTGCCATGTATACTTTTAGTCTGTATTTTTTCACTGTGATGTCATCAAATCTCAATTAACTCGTTTCTTGCGACTCTAAAATATGTTCTATGAATCTTCAAGCCTCTGTTAAACCACAGTAGGCCTACATAGCCCTCATACATTGTATTGTTGTTGTTATTGGTGGTGGTGCTTTTTTGTTGTTTTTTTTACTAACATATTAAAATCCTACCGCTTGAAGGATGTATTCGATCGTGTCCACCCAACAATGATTTACATTATTACATTATGAGTAGTTTCAGGGTATCGGATATGCCAAGTTTGTTTTGATTCTATTACATGCATCTGGAAAGCTTCCATCTGGCTTTTTAAAGGGGGAATCTAACTATCCCAGAGTTGGTAATGTCAGAGTGTGTGTGTGTGTGTGTGTGTGTGTGTGTGTGTGTGTGTGTGTGTGTGTGTGTGTGTGTGTGTGTGTGTGTGTGTGTGTTGTGTCGTGTGTGTGTGTGTGTGTGTGTGTGTGTGAGACCATGTGCTGGGTACGTGTACGGGAGTGGCCATATGCCCCATCGTATACAGACGTGACGTGTGGATTTGCGTCTGCATGCATTCTTGCCTCTAACAACGCTGGATGATTACCCGTTAAATGCTTGTAACCCACAGTCCACAATCAAACCACACAACTGCCTTTCTGCTGAATAGTCAGGCAGGTGAAATTGTGTCCTGTAATGATAACTGACAGACAGACTGATCTTTTACTTTTCTCATCGTTTGTACCTTTTTGTGGAATACCAAAGACATACAAAATCGCATCCCGTTCACGATTAATTAGGTCGACCGATTCATCGACTGCAAAGATGGTTCGTTTCCAACAACCTAACCTACACCACTCCCTCACCTTGCCAAGTGGGATCTCTCGCAGGCGTCGCCCAGAGCAACCCATCCTCTTCGGCAGTGAGGACGGCCTCGTCTCTGTCAGAGCGGACACTGTCGGGCACGTCGCCCAAAGACCTCCGCTCATTGTCGTTCAGGTCTTCCACAGTCATGACCTCTGATCAGAGGTCAAGCACCCTGGCGCTCCCAGGAGCGCTCTCCTCAAGTCCTTTTTGTTCCCAACGCCAGTCGCCGTTACTCTGTCAACGGTCGGCTGCTGTCTTCCTCCTGCCTTCTCCCATCGTCCATGTTGTTCTCTGCTGTGTCTTCCCTGGTGAGGAGGTCTCGCCTGCTGTCTTTCTCGTCGGTGGACGACTGTAACAGCTGTCCGTCATTGCGTGTCGTGGACTGTCTGCCGCGTACACCCCCAAGTACGTACGCCATGTACACACATATACACCTGAAAGTGGCACCGCACCCATGATGGCACTCAAGCGGGAGCATGCGAGTTCAAGCATATGCGCGTGCGCGTGTACGCGCACGCACGCACACACATACACGCGCACACACACAGAGAGACGGAGAGAGAAACAGAGAGAAATGACAGACAGAGAAGGAAAGTATGTTAAAGAGACAGCCAGAGACAGGGAAAGACAGTGAGAGACACAGAGACAGAGACAGATACAGACACACAGATACCGAGGCACAGAAAGACAGAGACAGGAAGTATGTTAGAGAGAGAGGGAAGAAGGGAGGGAGGAAAGGAGAGAGAGAGACGGACAGAAAGAGAGACGGACAGAGAGAGAGAGAGAGAGAGAGACAGAGAGAGAGAGACAGAGAGAGAGAGAGAGAAGTAACGCATGCACAAACACTGATGGACATAAAAGCCAACGAATGTAATCCCCTACCGTCGATCCCCACCCCCACCCCCCACCCCAACCCTGCTCTATGGGAAAAATGGGAGGATGGGGGCTGGAGGTGGGGTGGAGGTCACGACTCAAACTAATCTTCAACATAAAGTCTTATTCTAACGTTCCAGAACTAACTGAAAGAGATTCATTTTGCTATTCAAATAAGCTTTTTACTGAATGGTTCTTCTTTGAATGCCATAAACCAAGCAGACATATAAAACGTAGACAATCTCAAACAATTCAGTTTATCTGTTAAAACGATGCATGTTTGTTCTCGCAAAAAAAAAAAAAAAAGTCTCTGTCACAATGTGTTCTAGACGCTTTGGTTTTCTAGTTTATATGAATACAAACACTGCATTCTCGTATGATGGCAGACATGTTAATCTCATCGTACCCCCCTGACCTTTGACCTTTAACCTCATGGTCTGGTGATAACAAATCGGCATACTGAGTTAGAAAATGGTCAATAAATAAATAAACATTGACGGCAAGACCGTCACTGTGCCGATAATTCAGGCTTCTCTTTCATACTAATTTTCAATACCTTCATCTCGCATTTGATTCAAATTTCAGTATAGTGTGCGTGCATGCGTGCGTGCGTGCGTGCGTGCGTGTGTGTGTTGTTGCTGTTGTTTCTATCGAAACGACGCATCATACAATTGGCGTAATTAAAGTTTATTGCTCAGTCGACGTGTGCCATAATCAAGTTGTGACTGAGGTTTACAAAACGTTCGCCCCCAAACAACCACAAACACAATCGGGGGAGAGAAAAAAAAAAGGGGGGGGGGGAGTGTGTTTGTACTGGCCACTAAATTTTGAGAGGACAAGGAGCCTGAGATCAACAGAAAATTAGGTCATCACGCGAAATAATTCCTCATCAGAAGGTGTCTTTATGCCCGTGTTAATTGTCTGGCCATGTACAGCAGAGTACACTGCATGAATGTTTCTACATTTCATCTTTCATTTGGGCTACTCAACCACAGATCCTGATGTGGATCGGTATTTAGCCATTAACAATGTAACAGTGGCGTCTAAATATATTTTTGGAATGCACACGGACGCACGGACGCACGCACGTACACACACACACACACACACACACACACACACACACACACACACACACACACACACACACACACACTACGTCGCTCAGATCACCAAAGGCTTAACAAGGGAAAAAAAGCCTTCCTTACGGAAAAAAACACCCAGTTTGTTTCAAAATTTTAGACGATTGGTGGAGACAGTCCTGGCCTAAGAATTCAACAGCAAAACTCCTTTTTCCCTTCACCACCACAAAAAAAGTCTCACAGTGTTGAGGGTACCCCAGTGGTCCTTGTCAAGGCTGAGGGCTAATTCGGCTTTCCACAAAGAAAGGTCGATTTGCTCTCCCAGACTACACACCACGTTCCTTGCTGCCCCCATTCACCATGCATACATTTTGCACGTAGCGTGCTGCAAAGTCACACGACTGGTTCACCAGCTGTCCAAGGACAGCTGGCCCTATAACGGGGCACAGGAGATGGGGTAAGAAAGGAACTCCTCCCTGAGAGGAGAGATTGGGACCACGGCGAAACACCCAGCGCTCACGATATTCAATAAAGACCGGATTGCAGGGCGGGACGACTGCAAAAAGCACAGTCCCGGTTTTAAGTCTCTTTTCATGATCACACTTTCTTTTTTTGTTTGTTTGTTTTCTTTTGTTGTTGTTGTTGTTTGTCGTCGTCGTCGTCGTCGTCGTCGTCGTCGTTGCTATTGTTGTTTGTTTGTTTCAAATATTGGAAGAGAGGAGAAGTCAGGATCCCTTGACTTATACTATTTTAGAGCATAATCTTTTGGTGATAAATCATTTGACAATTTGGAAAAGAAAGGACAACACGAAAAATAAAACCGTCGCAAAAATTTTGAATTTTATTAATACTCAACGCCATTTCCCACACACTCACCTGGACCCGCCCGACAGGCAGTAAAAGGTGATAGCCGGGCAGTACGGGTATTGGGGCCTCGAGCAGCTCACTCACACAATTTGACCGGGGCTGAGAAAAGCTGATTGGTGTGTGTGTGTCCAAGTGAACGGTGTGTCCGAGTGAACAGCTCTATCTGGACGACTACACATCAGAAGGAACTTAACGAACTGGAGCAATATGCCAAAACGGGCAGACAACAGATGCGTGACAACCATATGGGTTTGACGTCGTCTCAAGCTGAACTCTCAATTTTTTTTTTTTTTTTTTTTGGTGTCCCCATCCACTCAAGTCTCTCCACTCCAGTCCATTCTCTCTCTCTCTCTCTCTCTCTCTCTCTCTCTCTCTCTCTCCTCTCTCTCTCTCTCTCTCTCTCTCTCTCTCTCTCTCTCTCTCTGCTTCACTGAAGAACTTACAGAGTACTCTCTCTCTCTCGCTTAACTATCCAGCGTTCTGTATCTCCTGATGACTCAGATCGCCTAATCAGATCTTTTTTCTACAACCTTCTGTCCTTCATTCCTACCTCTTGGATTCTTCCAGTGAACCAATGACAACCTGGGACAGTAACCCTTACCCCCCTATTCAATTTTTCTCAACTGCTACATCTGCGTCTTATGCGCTGAGAACACATGAAGAACTTCAGGGATTTCCGAACACAGGAAGGAAGCAACATAAATCATCTTTTCTACAACAGAGGATGCCCACCTAGATTTCTGGGTAAAGATTTTTGCATCTATCAGTTACATTTAATAAACTGCCCTGAAACCCTTACTCTGTAAGACAGGAAAGACCACGGCGGCCGCGTTCACATTGTTATAGGCCTAACTTTCAACAACCACAGCCTACCTATCAAAACATCATTCTGAAACACGTTCATTCTCTCAGAAGATCCACGACAGAGGTCAGCATATCCAAAACCTCTCTTGTCATCTCTAATATCACCATGGCTTACCATCATTACGCGATTCACGCCAAGATCAACAGATCCAAAACACCTGGCAATTTCCTCTGTGGCAAAAGTATCAAACATGTTTCGTTCACATTGGCCTGACTGTGAGTGGACCATGCTGGAACTTTGTTATCCATTTCCACTTCAGCTACCAAACTTTCAGTGTGTTATGCATAAAGCAGTATCTTGTGTGGTAAAGTAGATTCACTGGTGAAACGTACCTCACGTCAACGAACGTTTCTTTGAACATATCAGAAGTACTTTGCTGTGTTACCCAACTCCTGTCTCGGTTAATTTCAACAGTTCAAACAACTTCGCAAACCGATTGCAAACGAGAGCAGTCTTTCACGATTATTCACGTGCACCCTACAGAAAAAGTATGGAAATCCACCATCATTACACGTGTGATGGCTGACTCAACCCCTGCCAATGACCCTTTTCCCCCATCATCCCACCCCTACCACCCGTCCCCCTCTACCTTCTCTGCACACACTTTTCCTCTTGTTCTTCCTTCCTATCTTTATTGCAGTCCCCTGCACCCCTACCCCAACCAGCCTCTCCTGTCTTTCAGCATCCTCCACTCATCCCCATCCCACCGCTGCCATCCTACACCCACCTTCAGCCCAATACAGAATGGTGTTCATTTTGATTTGTTTTCATGCTGGTGTCCGGGTCTTTAAATTGTAAACTGTCGACATACCTTGTTCAGTGTTCCACATTCTCCACTCCCAATCAACAGCCCTCAAAAACAGCTCTAATTCTGCTGGAAGCATCTACTGTATTGTCTCTCAATGATCTCGATACAATCCTTCAAGTTTCATTTTCCAACAGTGAAAATCGAATTAACCATGATGAGACCCCATGGTCACCAGTGCGCCCACTCCTACAGCACCAGACACAGGTTCTTTTCGTTTGATTGTTACAGACACTGTATTTCTCATGTTCAGATAAATATTCGGAATGCTATACACTCATGCATCAACAGAATCCCTGATGTTATTGTACGTTTGGTGGTGGTTGTTGTGGTTGCTGTCGTGGTTGTTGTTATTGTTGATTTTCGTGATCTGGGCGATTTTTACTAGCCAACGGAAAATCTAAGTTTTAAAGGTGCGTTTGGGTCGGCGAGATGGCAATCACTAGATCTGTCTTCACACCTATCAGCGATTATAAAATGGGCCGATCAAAATCTGCTCTCGGCCGATCAAGATCACATCAATGATGTTATGAACATAGCCTATCCATTTTTTCAGTCTAAAACCCCTTACGATCTACACCCCTTGTTTCTGATGAATATGAATATCCCCCAAAGGGACCATCTTCCAAAAACAGACTACATGGTTAGTGGGAAATGAATCAAAGATGATATGAATATTCAGGTCAGGTCAGAGATTCTCCTCTGCTACTGCCAACCATGTAAATCCAGCACCACCTGCCACACGTGGGGAGTGACCCCAACATGAAAATCCGATCTGGAGAAGGATTGGCTCTGCCAGGTTCGACTGTGCCCAAGAAAAAGTACATGGAAGAAGAAACACTGAGATCATACGGGTCTGTTGCAGCCCGGATTAACAATGACCGTGCCATCTGTCACCTTCCACCGGGTGGACGCGAAAAGTGTGCTACTAGGGGGAACCCACCAAGTATACCTGGAAGAAACATCGTCACATTCGCCAGCTGGAACGTAAGAACACTCAGGCAGACTGGAACATTGAAATGGGTTGATACTCCTAACCCCGGTCTCTGCGAATTTACGATGGAAGAACAATGGAGAAGTACAATGGATGTAGAAGATGTTCAGCGCAGCGCAACTAAACTTTTAGCATCTCTTAAAGATAAACCATACCCTGTGCGTCTCTCTACTCTCAAACTTCCAAGTCTGGAGCACAGAAGAAAAAGGGGTGACATGATAGACTTGTACAAGTTTATACATGGCATTTACCGGAGTGATAAAACACGGTTTAAATTATTTGTTTACAGGGACAGCAGAGGACACTCCTTGAAACTATCCAAAGTTCATCACAGAATGAACATCAGGGGAAATTACTTCCCTCTTCGAGTGATTGACGTTTGGAAGGGTCTTCCTGACTCCGTAGTAATAGCCCCTACAGTCAACATCTTCAAATCACGGTTAGACACTCACTGGCAGGAACTGCCGACAAAATACAATCCGGAATGTTATCGACATAGATAGTCTCAGTCTGTGACTCTCTTCCTTCCACGCACGCGGAGTTTTTTTTTATCTCGATGTTATATATCAGAACGGTGAACAGGCCTCTTAAGGCCTCTAACACCTACAAGTTCAAGTTCAAGTGCAGGCAGATGAGGGGCGTGTCTTACATATAGACATACATACACATGGAGTGGGATTACGATGTCAACAAGAACGTCAAGAACGCTCAACTGGGATGCCACCCTATCTGCAGAATTATAACCAACCCGCAGAGGTGCTTGAAATAAGCAATGTTGATCTCGGTCAATGTAGGGACCAGGAGTGGCGGTCAATGTTATACCATACCTGCATCAAATATTGACAGCCACTTACATTCTTTTTATCCCAGTTCTATACGGCTGTGGAACTCACTGCCGGGTGCCATCAAGATTGCCACAAATGCAATCTCATTTATAAAACAAATTGATTCGACAGTTTTGAGATCTGCATATTGACGATTTTCTATTTTTACTTCCCCAGATATTTACTATTACCTGGGCCTGAATTTGGCCATTGCTTTTAACTTCTTGAATATCGAGTGCGACCCCTTGTTGCCAAATTTGCTCCAGGGGCCAACAGTCTGAGTCGCACTGTTTTATGTTATTTTATTTTACTTTTTAACATGCGCGCTGGTGACCTACTCGTTTTTGAGTGAACCAGTATTTTAGGAAGAAGAAGAAGAATGTTAAAGTGAGGTGGCTGCTGGCGGAAATTCAAACAAACTTAAAAGAAGAAATAGCTTTCCTCCGGACGAAAGGGGCAAACAAATTACAAGACAAAACATGACGCGTTTCGACCTTTTTGTTCTTCATCAGGCAAGATAAACAACATTCAGGAAAATGAAAACGAAGAACGAACAATCACATATCTCCTCAAACTGGGCGCAAAATGGACGTTCCCTCAGCAATGATTCAATTTCATGCTCCATCGACATTTCTTTTCTCTTTCTTCCTTTTTTTCCATTTGGAGAATCCACAGGAACTGTTCCTTAAGTGTGACGGAAAGTATTGACGTCTTTGTTGTCACTTACCCCATTGAATTTTTGGGTCGTCTGCTTTTGTTTCAATCCGTTGCTTGCTGAAGAGAGGGGAAATTACTCTCACACATCGTTTTCACCAAATATGGCGACCTCCATGTGACTTTCATTTTGTTTCTTTCGTCAAGTTACCTACCCGAAGCGTTTAACATGCTGATGTATTTTCTGAGAACTGAAATCATTACACGCAGAACATTTTCAACAATTTCATAGTTTCTGTTCGTACAGCCATTTGTGCAGAAAAAAAACGACAATGTCAAATTTTCTTTTACGAAGGTGTGTACCAATGAAACGAACAGTGGGCATTGTAGAACTCTACGCTTGCTGCAAGACAACACAGTGGCGGAACATGCGTCCATTAACAAATGCACCGTTGTGTTTTCAGCGCTTTTTAAACAACTTACACCAAAACTGTAGCACAACTGCATTCGTCAATCTGAAAACTTCGGATCAGACGCAAAAACGTTTCTTCTCAGAGTCACGTATGGTGAATCGAACAATGTTGCCGCAGTGGTTAAAAACAAGCAAAAAGAGTGCCTCAGTTACAGCAGCTAGTCCAACAGAGATGAAAAAGTCGCAGAACATTGAGAGAGGTCAGTTACAAACACGGTACGTCTACGTTCAAACAAGTGGTGACAGGTGGGAAGATATACCAGGTGGTGTGATATTTGATACTGCCTACCTGGACTCCAGGCCAGAAGAGAAGATCAACCCAGCTGTACCTTTGGTGGTGAGTCTGCACAGCACACCTGGGTCTTTCTACGACATGCAGCCAGTTCTGGAGGCCTTCACTAAGAGTGGCTGCCGAGTTTTGGCTCCAGCATTTCCAGGTGAAAGGGCCTTTTGGCATAGCGGAGTTATGGGCTCCTGATGGTTTTCTCTTTTTTTGTTCTTTTTTTTGTTGTTGTTGTAAACTTTTGAATGGATTGCTCAGCACAAGATGACAAACTTTTAGTTATTTTGCTGTTGTGGCTTCTAAAGATTAATGTCACATTTCGTCTCCAGCAGCAGCATTTCCTTTCTGTTAACTTTTTGGGCAATGCCAAACATGGACAAATGAAATGGTCAGGCCACACCTTCCTTGTCTGTCCAAGGAAAACTCAGTGGAAACTGAATGATGAAACAGGTAACACAGAGCTAAACAGGTAACACGGAGCTAAACTGTTGTTGTTTCAAGATGGCTTTGCACTGGATATATATCAAAAGATTGAATGACAACATACATGAAACAACATTAAGCTGAAGGACAGGAAGGCTGTTAAAGTGGTTAAACTCAGTATAACTGATTATGGATTAGCGCTCAGAACATTGTCTCAGAGCAATTTTCTATGAAAAAAATACAAAATGAAGCTATGGGACTCGTTATAATGGAAACAGCAAAAAAAAAAAAAAAATCAACAGACCAAGTGAAACCACATGTTACCTGCTTGACATTCTTCAATGCAGGTTAACCACAAACTGGTTCCGATGAAGGCATACAAAGTTTACTTTAAAAGCTCTTGAAAATCCTCATGAAGCAAGCAGAAGACAACATACAGCTTGTGTGCAAATTATCTGACCACTTAATGTAGCTCTGTTAAACTTCAGTTGCACCACTGACCAGAGCTTGAAAGATACTGTCATGAATGGTCCGATGGCAAAACCAAGGCAGAAATTTGCTGCAGGTGTGAAAACTTGTCAGAAGAGAAGATATCATCATGAAAACTGACCGATCAGCTACCAGAGGAAAGTTGGGCTGGAACTACCTCCAGACAAAAACTTGTTCAAGCGAAATGTTTAAACAATCCAGTAATGCAGTACGTTAATGATTTGGGGTGTCTCTGTATCATATGTATGTGTGTATGTACCAATGTGTACTAGTGTGTGTTTGGTACAGAGGTTAGACATAGCAAATCTGGGTGTCATCTATATATCAGTTGATATATAGTGGGACCTCAGCTTGCCAGCTTTGGACTTTTGATGAGTGCATGCATACTGGTGTTGGTAGGTGGAGTGTATGAAGTGATGGTCTTGTGCACAATTCCCAGGTATGCCTGTTTGTGTGGGGTACAGTGATGGTTATTTTTTGACACTGTGTGTGTGTGTGTGTGTGCGTGTGTGTGTGTGTGTGTGTGTGTGCGTGCGTGCATGTGTTCTCTCTGCTTCAATTGTTCATTATTTATCTTTCAGCCTGTGCATTTCATCTTCAGTTAACCATGACAGACTGACCTATATATCATGATTTGATTCTGTTTGGCCTGTGTTGTATGATGTGTGTAAAAAAAATTGAAAGTTAATGTTAAAAAAAAAAAAGTTCCATCATATCTGTCCGATCTCAAGCGGTGCACTTTTGCGCAGTGCTTGCATTCTGTTAATACTCATCTCCTTCAGGTCCGTCAGTTCCAGACCAAGACCTACAGAGAGCTTTCTTTCTCTTTTCAGTCTTCGTTTGCCTGGAACAAACTTCCTTTCTGTCGCCACACTTCTAAGTCTCTCCCTTCTTTCAGGTCATCAGTCAAGGCTATGCTTTTCATCGACTCGCAGCCTCAGAGGTTTTTTTTCTCTTATGTTTGTGTGTGTGTGCATGTGCGCGTGCAAGTGTGTGTGTTATATGTGTGCGTGTGTGTGTGTGTGTGTGTATGCGCGCGCGCAAGTGTTGTGTGTGTGTGTGTGTGTGTGTGTGTGTGTGCTGAGAACTTTGTAAGTGCCTAGAGCTATTTTCAGATTAAGCGTCCTATATACCCATTATCATAGATCCTGTTGTTATGCTGTGTGGTTTCAACAGGTGCAGGCACACAGAAGGAGTCTTTCAAGGATACAACGATGTGTTCACCCACAGCACCAGCGAAAAAGCGGAGTTTGTCCGGGACTTCCTTGTGACACTGGATGTCAAAAAGTCAGTGTTGTAGGCCTTCTCTTGGACTTTTCACATGTGTTTTCTAGTGTGTGTGTATAGAGTGAATTTGCATGTTTATGTGTGAGTGTGGATGCATGTGTGTGTGTGTGTGTGTGTTTGGGGTAGGAGTGGTGCATGTGTATGTATGAGTGTAGCAGTAGTGGCAGTACTTTCATTTTCACAAAAGTATGTGATATTAAAAGAGAGAGAGAGAAAGAGGGAGGGAGTGAGGGATGGGGAGAGGGGAGAGAGAGTGAGAGTGTGTGTTTACATACATTGTGTGTGTGTGTGTGTGTGTGTGCGTGTGTGTGTGTGTGTGTGTGTGTGTGTGTGTGTGTGCGCAGGTATGGGCATGTACATGTAATCACAGAAAGACCACCAGCATCATATTAAATATCTAACTGGACAATGTAACAAACAAGAGAGAACTTTAAAAGCAAGATTAGTAATAGTATCGGAAAAAAATGTCAATCACAGACATGCCTGATAAACATGGTAAGTATATTCATGTGTATGTATGAGTGTGTGTGTGTGGACCCCGCAAATCTTGTCGATTATACAAGTGTATAGAAGTGGTGGCTCACCCAGGAGCTATGACTTGCGGAGGGCTGGCCTTGAGGATAATGCCGTTCTGGCAGAGAGCCAGAGGACCCCAAACCCTTGGCTGGGCTCACATGGGACAAACTATCATTTTTGTGTTTTCCTCTTCCTCCAAACGATGCCTGTTGGCAGCTTTAGGGTGGGTCTTTGAGGTAACGCTGATCCTTGAGTTTTTGAGAGAGATTAACATTTTTCATCTGATTTAAGATTTTACGGAGGAAAGATTTTAACAAAGTTTCTGGTGCGTTTCTAGACGATGTCATTTAAAGAGATGTGTGAAAGGTGTTTTTTTTTGTTTTTTTTTATGACTGGTGAGTTGATTTTAATGTGGTGACAGCCCTGATGTGGCCCTTTGC
>CM031616.1:66403622-66419430 GCA_018398815.1 Conus ventricosus
TCTCTCTCTCTCTCTCTCCGTAACAGCCTCATTCTGAGTGTTTCAACGGTGATTCAGTTTGAATATGTGAGTCAGTGTAAGTTCCATGATGCTGCCTGTAACTATACACTGCAGAAGATTTTTTTTCTATGATGGTCATGTCTCCATGTATTATCTTTGTTGTTCTTTTTTTTCCTTTATCTTTCCTATTCTTGATTCTCTCTCTGTCTCTCTCAGTCTCTCTCTCTCTCTCTCTCTGTCATGTGTATGTCAAATTTTCTACAGCACTCAATGCTTATTCAAGTTTTTCCTTCAATCATAAAAATCATTCATTTGTTAGATCAGTTATTCTCTTTCTCTTTTTGTCCGTCTCTGTCTCTCTCTCTCACTCTGTCTGTCTGTCTCTCTCTCTCTCTCTCTCACTCTGTCTGTCTGTCTCTCTCTCTCTCACTCTGTCTGTCTGTCTGTCTCTCTCTCTCTCTCTCTCTCTCTCTCTCTCTCTCTCTCTCTCACCCGTTCCATTTCGTCTTGTAGGTTGGGGGTTTCGGGATTGCCTTGGATTCTCAGCGGTTCCCACGGGTGATGTTCTTTGCGGAGGATGACCCCTTGGTGGACGCAGAGCTGTCCTATGAGCTGGCCGACATGATGGGCATCGGCGCTGACCGCATCCATCGCTTTGCCGGACAGCTGGAACCAGGTGCTGAACTCCGCCGAGTTGTCTGCAGCGTGGTGTCTGTCTGTCTGTCTGTCTGTCCACCAAGAATGAGTGTAGTTGAGGAATGCATGTGTGTGTGTGTTGTGTGTGTGTGTGTGTGTGTGTGTGTGTGTGTGTGTGTGTGTGATACTGTTTAGAAAAGGGTATAAGGAGAGAGGGGGTGAGGGGTTGTTTGCTTGATTGTTTGTTCTTGGTGGGGGAGGGAGGGTCAATCTGTGTGTGTGTGTGTGTGTGTGTGTGTGTGTGTGTGTGTGTGTGTGTGAGATATTGTTTCGAAAAGGGTGTGAGAAGAGGGTGTTTGGTTTGCTTGATTGTTAAATCTGTCTATTATGTCTTGCGCACATATAGTGGAATAGGCCTACAACAAAGCCCAGGGGGGGAGGGGGGGGGGGGGGTTCTGTCGATATAGTTAAAGTTGACAATAATCGCCTGATTTTTGTTTTTCTGTTTTCATTATATCTAAAGTGTCTTTAGGATTAGTCTCCAACAGTAAGATTTACAGCTAATAACATGCTAAACTGTCTTCTCTTCATGGTCATTGCAATAGGGTAACTTCGTGGCATAACAGATGAAAGTTTCGGAGGTCAGATTGAGATTAGCAAGAACGAGAGAAGAGAGAGAGGTGCAAGAGCAAAAGAGGAAGGGGTGTGTGTTTAATAATCACTGTTTCTCCCTCCCTCTCTCTCAAACATGCACTACCACAAACACACATACGCACACACATACAGGTGCATGATAGAATCCCCCCTGCTCCCCCTCCCCCTCTCCTTCCCCCTCCTCCTCTTCTCCCCTCATGCACCCCCCGCCCTCCCCTCCCAACCAGAGACACATTTCTGCCAGGTTTAAATCAGAACAATATTATATATAAGTCATACATCCGTTGTTGAACCTAATTTGGGCAATCATAGGTACAACAAACCAGTTTTTGTTTTTTTTAATTCAGGTTGGTGGAAATAATGTCATTCCTTGCTACATAGGGACTGTACCTGCATGTAGTATTTTAAGGTGCTCAGATACTTCCATGTAGTTTTCTTGGTGCATCTCATAAATTCCTTGATTTGTGTGTGGGTGGGTGTCACTATGCACTCTTGTTTGTAGATGCGTGGTACTTTTTGCAATATTCATTTTCTTTTTGGTTTCGTTTATGTTTTCTATCATCTTTTCTGTATTTGTAAGTGCTTAGGGCTTATGATGTAAGATTAAACGCCATAAATAATCATTATTAGTATTATTATTTGCACATTTCCAACCGATCGTAACATATGACATTTGGCTGGCATGTTTTCACTGCAGTTCAAGGAAGATGTGTGTAAAGAGTTTTATCGTTCTATATGCACCTGAAAAAAAGTCGAATTTACGTTTTGATTTGGTCATTTTGAGCCTATTTTGATTGGTGAACAACAGTTGAGTGTGGATTTACATCATTTACAATGTTTTCTGTGAATTGAAGTTATCTGCAATGTTTTTAGTTATCGACCTCAATGCAGTCATGGACATTTGGTGTCTGGGATAAGAAAACATCCTCAAAATAAATGAAGCTATGTTATATCCGCATTTGTTGTGTGGAGAAAGATCTTTGTAATAAAGGGGAAAACAAACTCAAGAAGGTTTTCTTCCCCTTCCACGTGAGTGTTTGACATTGTAAGCAAGCTTACTGTGTATATCTTCGAATGTATGATTGCAAGAGATAGAGAGAGAGAGAGTGTGTGTGTGTGTGTGTGTGTGTGTGTGTGTGTGTATGAAAAGAGAGTCGAAGGTCTGATATCGTATTAAAAGAAAGAATCATGTTGAAAGTGAATGCTGGAGAGAGAGCTGTTTTGGAAGGTATGGCTTATCAGTGAAAGCATTTCTTCACTGCATAAAGAGAAGAAGACGGGCAACATAGTCTGTTAAATTTGAGGATGTAAAGGATAGTAGCTTGCCAATGTTTGTACATTTGGGGTACAGAAGGATGAGGTCAGTTTTAATTTACTGATGCGATAAAGTGTGCATGTGTGTATAGGTCTGTGCAGGGTTTGTCACAGATAAAAGCTAATGCTTGCATTGCAGCCTTTTTATTATTATTATTATTATGGTTTGGTTTTTGCTGATTTCTCATCATTGCTGATGTTAGCAATGGTGATGATGGAATCTGTTTTGTGCATATGAAGTGTGTGCATGTTGTGTGTGTGTGTGTGTGTGTGTGTGATGCCGTTATTCCTAAAGGAACATGCACTGTGTATTTGCAGGGCAAATGGATCACTTCCCCTCCTGCCTGGTGTTTTGAGAAGGGAGGTCAGCACATACCCTGGGAACAGTCAGGGGTGATAACTGCTGTGCTCTTCAACCTCTTGAGCTCCGTCAGACCTGGATTTCAAGTCATTTGACATCAAACAGAAGGAACTAACACTTCTGTTTCATTACAGAAGCTGCAGTCATGTTCAGGCTATCCATCATGTCAAGGAACTTACATAGCTCTGTCATAGGCTTTGAGTGGATACTGTGTTTTTATCCTTTTGTCCATAAATCAAAGAGATCTGTGGTAGTTCTACACAAGCCATGTGCTTTGAGTGACTATTGAGTATCATCCTTTGTTGAAACATTAAAGAGATCTATGGCAGTTGTAGCTTGTTCTACATAAGCTATGTGCTTTGAGTGATATGTTGTGTGTTATCCTTTGTCCATACATTATACAGAGATCTGTGGTAATTCTACACAAGCAACATGCTTTGAGTGGGTACTGTGTATTACCTGTTCACGCATTAAAGAGATCTATGGCACTGCGCCACAAGATCTTAACGACTCCCTTCCTCTGCCCGGACATATTCAAAGCTTCTGCGACATCAGTTCAAACACACATACTCATCCACACAAGACACACATATACAATAACACAGAAGCATGCATGCACTCGTGAAGATGAGGAGGTTATTGCTATACTCCCTCTTTGGCTAATTATAAACACCATGTCAAAGCTCTGTAACCTTTGACCTGTTTGACTTGTTTGGCGAGAAGGGACCCCCCCCCCCTTCACCCTCAGTAGACACTTCACATTTCCAGCCTACAGTGTGCATCCATTTCCAGTCTGTTAAGTAGAAGCCTCAAAGAGGACCATAGCAGTACTAGCGGGGAAGGATAGGCTTGAAGGTGAGCTTGACATGGTAAGGAAAATTAGCCATAGAGGAAGTATGGTAATGAACTCCCTTGTGTGGTGTTGTAGAGTGAACAGTTTTTACTTCTTTAAACTAACACTAATAGCATAACGTGTTCTCCAGAATGTTAATCTTGCTGCTGAAGTTTAGAGCTATATATCGTAACCTCGAAACAGACATCGACCTTGATATCGCCAGGTTCAATCATCAACATCATGATCCGTAACAGTGCTCGTACCTGTCCCTCACAACACTGACTACTGCACATAAGGCTCTCTCTCTCTCTCTCTCTCTCTCTCTCTCTCTCTCTCTTCTCTCTCTATCTCTCGTCTGGTCCAGGGCCAGGATTCCTGCTGAACCAACGGGTGACTCCAAGCCTGACTGCTTCTCACAAGCAGACAGTGACTGTGTCTGTAGTTTCTCTGTCTGCTGTGCAGCAAAGATGCCTACCATCACGGTGGTCCATATTTGTCCTGAAAAATCTGGAAATCGGTTGCAGTCTTCTGGAAATACAATTTTTGCGCCAACCTTCCCGAGAAATGGAAAATCACCGAGTAGTGAAGGAAAAGAATGCTCAAATTCACTCCAGAGATGGCCCCTAGCAAAAACACCAAATCTAGGATGGAAATGATAGCAAGCTGGAGCTTCCTAGCGCATGCGCAAAGTAGACTCGGTCTCATCTGTTTTTCACCAAAATGGCATTGAAAAGGACCGTGGAAAAAGATTCTCCGCAAATCTTTCTCCCCCAAGGAAGAAAACTGCTGTGAAACAAAGGCAAACATTCAGGAATGATTATGGTCATTCATCAAGCCATGAAAGAAGTGCGAGTGGTATGCATTTTGCAAAATTTGTGCCTGCAATTACTCTATCAAACATGGCAGGAGAGATGACAGCCAGCAGCATGCTGAGACTGAAAAGCATGATCATATTGCATGTCATAAGTGAAAACGCATTTCCCGAATATTTTTTTTTGTAATGTCCCTGAAAATGATGGTGTGTCCCTGATTTGGGAGATTTGTGGCTCTAAAAGTGGAAAAGTGGGGTAGGCATCTCTGTATGCAGAAGTGATCAGCACCAAGTCCACTGTCCACTCCACAGCGATCCCTGCCCCACCAGTCCAAAGGAAGGTGGTGGAGGAGGGGAGGTAATGCACACTGCCTGCAGACACAGTTTCACGTGACAGGCTTTACAGTCGAATCTCTTTGCCTTGTGAACATTTCCACCTCTAGAACCACACAGGCTGGGGAGAAAGTATGAGTGCTGGATCTTGAAGGCGAAACGCAGAACATTAAAAGGTCCCTTGTTTGTAAAAGATCTTTTGGAGTAAAAGATCATGATGTTTCAACTTAAAGAGCCTTCTTCAAAGAAGAAGGCTCTTTAGAGTCAAAATGTCGTGTGTTTTTTACTCCAAAGGATCTGTTACAAACAAGGTCCATTTTAATGTTCTGTGTGTCACACAGGCAGGCTGTTCTCTGTGCTGAGAAACTCTCACACGTGTTCCAGTGTTCCCTTCTTCCTGTTCCTGTCGCCTGGTTCACAACATCTGACCCAGGCTTTAGACTCAAAGTGAGTAAACGGGGGGGCCGGAATAGCTCAGTGGTAGAGCACTGAACTTGTAATCTTGGTGATCCTGGAGTTGCAGGTTCGAATCTCCGCTGGGCCGTTTCAGTACAGGGGGGGGGGGGGGGGGGGGGGGGGGGGGGGGGGGGTTCCCTCGGAGTTAACATTGGTTCTGACTCCATTTCCCATACAGTCCTTCAAATGCGACTATAAACCGAGGTTCCATGTGTGAACGCATGCATGACATCTTGTACACATGTACAATCCCATCACCAATTTTCGGAAAAGAAGGCCAGTTTGGCCGTTGGTATGGATGACACGTTACACAAAGCATGCACCTTCCCCAAAGTTGGAGTATGGCTTCATTAACAGCGGGATAAAAAAAAAAATGGTCACACACACAAAACTCCACTCCCTTTGTTAGGTAGATGGGATTAAACCTTGCCTGTCTATACACAGAGTGTCTGCAGGAGTATCAGCCTGATTATGCATGGGGAAAAAAAGTGAATAAACCCTGGTGGTTTCACCAACTGACACACCTGGCTCAAACATCACCCACCAACCAACTCCCAACAGCAGCCCAAGGATTCCTTTTTGTTTTTTTCTTTTTTCTTTCCACCTCAATACATGCATAGACTCAGATTATGTACATGACAACGAGATCATATAAAACGGAATGTTTAAAAAAAAAAAAAAAAAAAAAAAAAAATACATATTTAATGTCAGTGGCGTGCAACCTGGAAAAGAATACCCAGATGACCCATGGATAGGTCAACAATAACATGAAAACAATCATTTGTCAATATGGTATAAAAAAAAAAAAAAATTTTTAATGAAAACATCATCACCAGTGGGAAGTCGCCAATCTATACATGCCGCATACCCACCAAACACACATCAACTCAGATGTGGGGAAACCAAAAAAAAAAAAGGTTCAAGAACACACAAGGAACCACACAGGCATCTATAATGAAAGAATAATTGCGTTTCCACATACACATGCACTGCGAAAATCATTGACGGAAAGATACCATGAACCAGAAGCATTCAGCGTGTGCAGGCAAGACGGTCGGGTGCAACAATGCCAAAAGATCACAGTCTGAAATACTCCATGCTGCAGTCCATACAACCCACTTTCTTTCAGTCATGGGCTTGGTAAATCGGTACCTTTTTTAATCATGTGCTGCAGCAAAGAGCAGTAGAAATATAAGGGACTGAGGCTTGGTGACTGTTTTTACAATCTAGGCGGAGGCAGATTTTTGATAGGCTAGGTGGAGACAGATTTTTTACAGGCAAGGTGGAGAGAGATTTTTTACAATCTAGGCGGAGGCAGATTTTTTATAGGCTAGGTGGAGACAGATTTTTTTACAGGCTAGGTGGAGAGAGATTTTTTACAATCTAGGTGGAGGCAGATTTTCAACATTGATTACCTATAGCAGGCCAACTTCTGCCTGCTCCTCACCTTTGTCCCCATGTTGCAAGTTCTTTCACCCCGATTGTCTCCCCTGCCTTCTGAAAGGTCTCGGCTTGTAACATCTTTTCTGCCACTCTCTTTACCTCTGCCTTTTTCTTTAATGCGATTTTTGTCTCACTCTTTATAAGTCATCTGCTGCTTTTCTGCCCTTGTAGGCCATTCTCCTGTCTTTGTTTCTGCAAATCTGTACAAGTTTTCTTTTATCTGATAGCTGTTTATGACCTGCCAGCCTTTTCGCTGTGGTCTGGTGGCTATGTGGTGAAAATGACCCACACTGTCCGCGGTGGTCTGGTGGCTATGTGGTGAAAATGACCCGCACTGTCCGCGGTGGTCTGGTGGCTATGTGGTGAAAATGACCCGCACTGTCCGCAGTGGACGCTAACTGTCCATTCTGCAGTGTCTGTTTGTCCCTATGGATTTCTCATGCATTTTTTTCCCCACTTCAATGTTTCCGATTCATTTCTTATGATTTTTTTTTTAAATCTGGGAGTGATACCTGGCACTCTTGACACAACCTAATTTTACATGCCGAAAGTTGTCAATAATTAAGTGATCATAACCTTTTTTTTGTTTCTCTTTTTCTTTTTCATGATATCTTTTTATTCTTTCATTGATCTGATTTGTTCTGTGAGGTGACATTTTTTCCCATGTATATTGGACAGCCCTAACATGGTTATGTAAAGCCAGCGAGGCTTCTACGATTAAACTTTCAACTCTCATGTCTTGTCATTTTGGCTGTGTGTCATGATATTTTTTTCCTTCAAATTTCAAAGTTTGCAGCTGGTCACCACTGATACTGAATTTTTAAATGAACCTAGAAGTGCTTCCATCTAAAAGACAAGGCCGACATGAAACTGTGTCACACTGATCCATCTAGCACTGTCCATCTCTGTCTCGCAAATCATGCAGATTCTCTTTTAAAAAAGAAGTTTTTGGTATGAAATTGCACCAAGTGGTGACATAATCGGTCTTCTGTCACGTGAAGTGAATAAGAACAAGGGCATCAGGCAGTGACTGACAAATCCTGCCTTGTAAGAACAGAAGCACAGGCAGAGAGTTCTGAACAACTTGAATGGTGATGATGTTAGAACAAAGCAGGAGGAAAGAAACTGCACGCCATGAAAATCCTTTCTTTTCTGGACATTACTGAACTGGAACGCATCTTGCCTTCCGAAGGGAGGGGAAAAAAAATCACATTTATCGAAGGGAAAAAAACAACCAAAATCGCACCCACACAGAGGGAAGAATTCTATGGGGGAAAATACAGCTTGGACCGAAACAATTTCATAGGGAGATGAACAGATTACAGAAAGAAAGAGAAGCAGACATCAATACGAAGTAAACAGTGTGCGGCAGACATCCACTTTTAACACACCACCACCTGTCTGGCATCCTCACAAGGAGGAAACAGTTGAAGTCTGGCACTTTTCCAGCAGCCTTGAAAAAAGACGCTCACTCATGTTCATGTACATCTTCAGTGCCTTGCAATAGGAGTTTCAAACTTTCGTATATTTTCCAGCCTTACACCAAGTCTTTGATCAAGTTGCATCTTTGTGCTTTGGTGTTGCAATCGCCCTCTTTTCTTGGCCTACTGAGGACCACACAATGACCTGCAGTTTCATAACACATGATGGGGGCCGGAATAGCTCAGTTGGTAGAGCGCCGGACTCGTGATCCTGGGTTGAGGGTTCGAATTTCGGTATAGGGGGATTTTTCCCTCGGAGTTAACATTGGTTTTGACTCCATTCCCCATATAGTCCTTCGAATGAGACTATAAACCGAGGTTCCGTGTGTGAACGCACGCATAACATCTTGCACACACGTAAAATCCCATCACCAACTTTCGGAAGAGAAGGCCAGTTTGGCCGTTGGTATGGATGACACGTGACACATAGCATGCACCTTCCCGAAGATGGAGTATGGCAGCCTTAATGGCGGGATAAAAAAGGGTCATACACACAAAACTCCACTGCCTGGCTATACAGGGAGTGTCCGCAGGAGTATCAGCCTACGTACGCAGAAAGAAAGAAAAAAAAAATAACACATGATACAGTTTCAGGTACCTTGTCATTTTTTTCACTTCCATGCAAACACAATCATAGACAGGTTAAAGCAACGACTTCAAATGCCCTCATTAGATTCTTTCTTTTGCCATGTACCCACACAAACATAAAAACACAATGAGATTTCAACCTTTCCGCCAGGTCAAGCCCGTACAACAAACACCTCCAATATTAACATCCCGTAACCATGCAACCACATTCACATGACGTATTCAAAGTGGCAAGAACATGTGCACTCTAGCTACTTCAATTTCTGACAGCCATCATCCAACTTGTAGTTAGGTCTGACAATAAAGTCATCAAGTGACCAGACTGGGTCAACACTGACATCCACTGGACAAAAAAAAAGTGAGAAGAGTGCCGCCACAGACCTGATGGTCGAGGTCTTCAGTGTTCACATCCTTTCTTCAGGTGTTGTCCATCTGCTCCCAGCTTACTATACTTCATTCGCCCCTATCTGTCAGTAACATGCAATCATGATGAAAGTATCTGTCTCTTCTGGGGCTTGAGGATGTGACAAAACTAACTGAAGGGGTGACCTGCTTGACGGGTGTGTGTAAGCAGTGGCTTTCGGGGTCTCCCAGTGGTCAGACTGGCACCTCGCTCCTGGGCGTCGTTTCTCCCATGCACATGTCTTCCTCCACACGTTCTCGAGTTGCTTTTACTCCCTGTCTCTTTCCTTGCACCTCATTCCTATTCTGATTATCCTTCCGAACACTTCATCTTATGCCGTCGTCACCTGTGTTGTCAGTTTGAACAGTGTCATACAAACTCTTGTTCCTTGTCCAGTTGTCTGTACAAATGAGGACACGGAGGCCAGGGATGCCTTTTAATATTGCTAGTTCAGACAAATTCTTTTTTTCCCATTTCTGGCCGTTGCCAGCATTCAGGTAGTGTATGTATACTTCTCTTGCAGTATGAGCTTCCTCTAAGATGCCCCTCTCACCTTTTACAGTGAAACGGAACAGGTTCTAGCACGCCTTTTACATGTTGTTGCTCACTTTAGCCAGTTTAGGCACTGAACATTGCAAAATGGGATTGGGAGATTCGGGGTGGCACATTAGGCGGGGGTTTTTTTTTTGTTTGTTTTTTGCAAACATGACAATACCCTAAAATCAAAGGCGTAAAACAGACCTGAAAGGTTGTTAACCCTGAAGGTCATTCTAGATGCGTGTCTGTGACACCCTTTCAGAAACTCGTTCCTGAAATCATTATGATGAATCTGCATTAATTATTTTCTGATTCTGTCACCGTCGTCAGACACAACCGCAAGTTAGATAACAGCATTCAGAGTGTTTTAGCAAGTTTTGGAAGACACACAGGAGTGAGGTATTGCCTCTCTCAGAGTAATAAACATGAAAAAGGACACCCTTAGCGAAGAAGAATTCTCCGCCGGGCCGTTTCAGTACAGTGGGATTTCCCCTCAGAGTTAGCATTGGTTCTGACTCCATTTCCCATACTGTCCTACGAATGAGACTATAAACCGAGGTTCCGTGTGTGAACACACGCATAACATCTTGCACACACGTAAAATCCCATCACCAACTTTTGGAAGAGAAGGCCAGTTTGGCCGTTGGTATGGATGACACGTTACACATACATGCACCTTCCCCGAAGTTGGAGTATGGCTGCCTTAATGGCGGGATAAAAAAACGATCATACACACACAAGTGTCGGAATAATCAACCTGATGATTGTGGACACTCTACGGAAAATTACAAAAAAAAAAAAGGAACACAACGCACAGAGGTAAGCCAGAAGTGATGAAAAGTGACATTCTGATTCTGTGATGATAACATGGGTCTTATTCTTGTCTCGTAGGCAAACCACCTTTTTACGGTACAAGCAAATTATATGCCAAGCTGCGAAAGCAACAGTGTGCACAGATGTATGAGATCTGTGGGGGGAGAAGGGGCGGTGGTGGGGGGGGGGGGGGGGGATGTGCATGTGTGGTGCACAGGAACACTGGAGGTACCTGCAGGAAGGGGGTGAGTCGCTTCACCCGTCTTTGTCTGCGTGTCCTATCCTAAAGTGTGCACATATGTGTGTTGGGGCATTTAAATGCATTGTAACTGTGTGTGACCATGGGCAAGTGAATTACTGGGACTGCCTTTGCACACATACGTGAGTGAACATTTTGTTTAAAAAAATAAAAAACAAACGGACACAAAAATACTATAGCTTACCAGTCAGACTGGAGGAACTCACACACTCTCATCACATACACACACACACACACACACACACACACCCTCTCTCTCTCATCACACACACACACACACACACACACACACACATAAAACATAATCAAATAGAAAAACATCTTCAAATAATGACAATCCCAACATTGGAAAAGATAGAAAACATACCACAGATATCATGTTTAAATCCAACTCTCAATTCTTTTTTTTTCACCACTTAAAAAAATCAGTTTACCAAACCAATCGATGATTGTAGAAAAAAAAAAATGCTTACTGCACGTAAAACCATGACTGAATATAAATACAGCACACAAAGAAAAATCCAGAAAAAAAAACAGCTTTCCCCACTGAATTTGGATAGTTTTCTTTTTTTTCTTAAATCTATTAATTCTGCCTGAATACCCACTCTAGAGAAGACAGGAACCATACAAACCATTTCAATCATTATATCCATGGAACATTTTAATACAACTTACTCATCTTTTGAAAATGGTTTTTAAAAAAAATCTAATTAAAAAGTGAAAAAAAAAAAGAAAAAAAAAAGGTGAGCCTGCGTTTTTATGTGCAAGAGTGAATGTTTATGTGCATGTTCGTGTCGGTATATGCGCACACATCTGCTCTAAGCAATGCGATCATGCGTGCCACACCACACGAGCATGTGTGTTTAAAGCAACATACGAGAATGACAGTATGAATCAGGATAAATGCACGAGTGAGCATTTTCAAATGGGGCGATTCTGACAGTAAAATAAGTGTATCTCAACTGAGAGATAAGCCTCTGTCTTAACGAATACTGGGAGAGGCGGTGCGTAGCTTGTCTTTAAACTGCACTGCATCGATTTCAAAGAGTAAACTTTACATAGTAATGTCCCTTTAATCTCAAGACATAAAAATTCATACTACACACTGTCACTTATAATCAAGTCTTTATCCACTGTGAACTCCTACACTTTGTCCGAGTTTAATGTCATAAACATAAAAATGGATACAGACAGCCCCATGAATAATATGACAAATGATATAGATTTTAAAAGGAATTTAAAGTAACTCTGCCGGTTAACATGGACAAACAAATTACAAGACAAAACACGACGCGTTTCGACCTCTTAGGTCTTCTTCAGGCAAGAGAAACAGCATTCAGGACAATGAGGTGATTGCATGTTCTTCGTTGTCATTGTCCTGAACATTGTTTATCTTGCCTGAAGAAGATCTAAAAGGTCAACACCGTCATGTTTTGTCTTGTAAATTCAAACGTAAAAAAATGTGTATTTGTGTGTGTGTATGTTGCTAAATGATGATTTAGTTCCTTTTTGCTTATTAACACACAACACACACACACACACACACACACACACACACACACACACACAGAGACACACACACACACACACACACACACACACACACACACACACACACATACTAAAATCTGATGACACATTTCAAAGATCCGTAGAAATTGTACTGCATATACAGAACAATCGAACAACACGATTTCAGACACCTGATACCTTACATGATAAATTGCAATCATATTAACTCGTTCCCTGCCTGGAACGTGTAACGCACGTCCAGAAAGCCGCAGAAAACAGAAAACCGCTACGCCCGAACGTGAGTGTCACGTCCTAACTTCGTAACAGAAAGCAGAAAAATCTACTTGGGAGACGACCCTCTAAAAGTTTCTCACCTCTTCTACTGGTGTCAAGGAACAGCCCTTTTCCTCCTCTCGCGAGCAGCCAGCTGACCACATGTTATGCAAATTGCGAGTTGAGAGTCACAGCTGATAAGCATAGTCAAGATGGCAGCTCAACCTCGCACTTCGTCGACGCGTCCCGTTTCAAGCGTCAAACTGCCCTTGATATTTTAGATGATGTTATAAGTATATCAAGAAAGTGATGAAGAAGACCTTGAGGATCGATCCTGATACTAGCGATGAGGAGAGAACGGATGGGAATCACCACTATCCACTTTTATCGAGATACATGCTGGTGATGATGTGGCTTCACTGTTCTGTACACAACACATCAGTAAAGAAAGCGCCGTCAAGTGGGCGACGAAGCGGAAATTGCCGAACGCGTGCCGTGAACGAGCACTGCACCCCCTCCTTTCTTGACGAACGGGTGGTGGACATGGTACAGGTTCAGAACAACGGTGAAGGTCCCGTGGAAGCGCCGGGGGCGTGGTATGGGGCGTGGTCAGCAACAGCTGATCAAAGAATGGCAGTTGTTTTGACTGGGAATTCTGGTCTGCAAGTCAACTGTGCCAATTTTCAGCTGTACAAAGTTCCAGTCTTCAGTTCCTTCATGACCAGAAACTGGTTTCAGGCAAGTAGCTCTATTTTTCTTTTGTTGGTTTGTTTTGTTTTGTTTTTGTTTTTACTACATGATTCTTCATTCCTTGACTATTCATTTTCTGTATTTCTCTTCTTTGCCCCATTTCCTACTGAAACTACAATTATGGCAAACAATGACTGTATGGATAGGTAGGACTGTGTGTGTGTGAGTGTGTGTGTGTGTGTGTGTGTGTGTGTGTGTGTGTGAGTGTGTGTGTGTGTGTGTGTGTGTGTGTGTGTGTGTGTTGTGTGTGTGTGTGTGTGTGCGTGCACGCACGCACGCGCCTAAGCATTATTTATTTCTGTATGCAAGTTTTCCTGGATCCATATAAGTTTGTTCATTTTGTATAACACAGAAGCACTCATCCACAGCAGTTTTTTTGTTTGTATCATTGTGTTTTTACATTCATGTGTGTGTGATACTGTTAGTGTGTGTTTGTGCATATGTGTAATGTGTGTGGTGTGGTGTGTGGTGTGGTGTGTGTGTGTGTGTGTGTGTGTGTGTGTGTGGAAGCTGTTTGTGTGTATGCATGTGTTGTATGTGTTGTGTGTGTGTGTGTTGTGTGTGTGTGTGTGTGTGGTGTGTGTGTGTGTGTGTGTGCTCAACTGTGGGTCTGCTTACTCTGTGTGTGTGTGTGTGTGTGTGTGTGTGTGTGTGTGTGTGTGTGTGTGTGTATGTGTGTGTGTGTGTGTGTGTGTGTGTGTGTGTGTGTGGAAACTGTTTGTATGTATGCGTGTGTGTGTTGTGTGTGTTGTGTGTGGTGTGTGTGTGTGTGTGTGTATGTGTTGTGTTCTATCACATGTTATTAGTGTGAACCATCATCATAACAAACAAAACCAATATAGAATGATGTGAAATTGTAGACAAGAGTATAAGTAAGTAATCCACAAAAAAATCTAACAAATAACTCAACAAATGGTGAATAATGTACATGTTAGTGAATACATACCGTGAAAAGCATGATTACGCCCCTTCTTACCCAACAAATAGTACCCCCAATTATGAGCAATTGTCATCAAGAACAACATTCCTTGGATTTATATGACTGTCATGTGTTAGTGCTGATGTTGAACAATTAGTCACATCACCTTTTCATTGTTTACACTGATTTATATGGTGCAATTTGTTTATGTATACCTGAAAACTGTTCTTTTGTAAAACCACCAATATATGTATCCCTGTCCATCCCCTAATGGCTCACAAAACTACATTATTGTTATATAGCATCAAAGTTTGTAGTATAAGAAAGAGAAGCCATAAAATCTAAGTCATATGTAAAGAAATACATAAGCAGTAATTGAGGTACTGAGCCTACCCCAAAATAGTAAAATTATGCCCCTTTCTAGGAGAATTTGGGTACCCCCAGTAACAGACAGATTGTTACACAGAGGGAGATTTATTGACAACAATATGAATCCCAGGTGTTTGTAATGTTGTTGAGCTAACACCAAAAGGTATTTTTGTTGTGTTTAGTGGGTTTTTATATGCTCAATTATTCTAAAACTCTCACATTGAAAACAAAACAAAAACTGTTTTTATCACATGTTATAGTGTGAACCATCATCATAACCAACAAAACCAATATTGAATGATGTGAAATTGTAGACAAGGGTATAAGTAATAATCCACAAAAATCTAACAAATAACTCAACAAATAAATGAGTAATGTACATGTTAGTGAACATACCGCGAAAAGCATGATTATGCCCCTTTTTAACCTAAAATATAGTACCCCCAATTATGAGCAGATTATCATCAAGAACAACATTCCTTGGATTTATATGACTTTTATTGTTTAGTGCTGATATCAATAAGTAGTAAGACCACTTTTTCAGTGTTTTGACTCATTCTGTTTGGCGCAATGTGTTTGTGTACACTCGAAAACTGTTATTTTTGGTAAATTTTTTATAATTATGTCAATTTCTGCTATACTAATTTATCAACATAATCAAGCCATTTGATAGAACATTGTAGACAAATGCATAACAACAAAACATGCAAAAAATCAAAGAGATCTGTCAAGAAATAAGTGAGCAGTAACCATTTCATTGAACCTACCCCAAAAAGCTCAATTTTACCACGGCAGACAGATTTTCAAATGTGCTATAATACTGTGGCAGTGAAGGGGTTAAGAGCAATTTAACATCTGCATGTCACAATATTCTGTGGTTAATCAAAAAATTATCCTTGAGGTACATTTCATATGTGTGTGTGTGTGTGTGTGTGTGTGTGTGATCACTTCCTAAAATTCATAATGTAAGCTAAGTTTACTTTTCAGCTCAGTCTCATTCTTCAGTACAAAGAATTCTTCTCTCGTTCTGAAACCTTAAATGCATGGAAGTTTGGCTGATC
>CM031616.1:66419530-66429530 GCA_018398815.1 Conus ventricosus
CGTTGTCTGGGCACGCCGTCGCCACCGTGGTCTTACGTCATAGCTATTCCGTGATCGGTATGTGTTCGTATGTGTGTGGGAGGGGGGGGTTGGGGGGAGTGAGGGTGGGGGGGATGTATGCGAGAGAGAGAGAGAGAGAGACAGATAGACAGACAGACAGACGACAGAGAGAGAGAGAGAGAGAGAATTGTTAATTAATTGATTGGTTGGTTGATTAATAATTGGTTGATCAATTAATGAATTTATTAATCAATCAATAGTGAATTAATTAATCAATGAATGAGAGAATGAATGAATAATGAATGAATGGTTTATTCACACAGGCCTCATGGAGAGGTAAATGCACAAGATATAACGCTTCACTCATGCCATACAATGTGCATAACGCTTCACCCATGCCATACAAAACAAGCACTAAAACAACGGCTGTGGCAATCTTATCATAAGTATCTCTTTCTCTGTATTACAAACCTTTTACAAAAGCAACAATAAATTGCGTTTATCATCAGCTTTAGCGCATACCATCAATCAGCTTAGTCTAAATAAACACGGTGAAAGAGAGAGACAGAGACAGAGACAGACAGAGAGAGGGAGGAGGGAGGGAGGAGAGACAGAGACAGACAGTGAGAGACAGAGACATACAGAGAGAGCGAGAGAGGAGAGAGAGAGAGGAGAGAGAGAGAGAGAGAGAGAGAGAGAGAGAGAATCACATTCAAGTGTTAACTGTTTCTAGAGTGGCAACAGTATCAATACAAGCTAATAGAGAAAATATAACTCAGCTAATCTTTCTCCTGGCTTGACATTTATAACAGCAACTGGATGCCTTATAAACTGTTTTTTTTTTTTCTTATTTCACAGACTGAATGGTCTTCTAAGATGGCATGACCTAATTGGGTTAGATTAAAAGGACACCTGGATAAATTTCCTAAAGCACGTGTCTAAAACCTCGGAATTCATTTTCTTTTTAATTCATCCCATTTTGAATATAATCTCTCTCTCTCTCTCTCTCTCTCTCTCTCTCTCTCTCTCTCTCTCTCTCTCTCTCTCTCTCTCGCTCTTCTTTCATTGTAGTTTGTCGTTCTCGATGTGGCAATTTTTGATATGCTTCTCCTCCTCCTCCTCCTTCTCCTCCTCCTCCTTCTCCTCCTCTTCTTCTTCTTCTTCTTCTTCTTCTTCTTCTTCTCTCTCTCCTTGTGTCAGAGACTCCGTCTCTTTATTCTGTGTCTTAAAGTCCCACCACCTCTCTCTTTGTGTCGCTCTCCGTCTCTCCCTCTCTCCCACACTCTCTTCCTCTAGTTATATTGTGCATTCTTGTTATTCTAAATTGCTATGTGTTCATTGTTGTTTATGAGTTTATATGCTTTTCTACGCAATGATTTCTTCCATGTATTTATTGTTTGAGGACTGGATGAAAAAAAGCCACTGACAGGTGCTTATTCTTTTCCCTCAATAAACAACATTTCGTTCGTTCGTTCGTCCGTTCTCTCTGTCTCTGTCTCTGTCTCTCTCTGTCTCTCTCTCTCTCTCTCTCTCTCTCTCTCTCTCTCTCTCTCTCTGTCTCTCTGTCTGTCTGTCTGTCTGTCTGTCTGTCTGTCTCTCTCTCTCTCTCTCTCTCTCTCTCTCTCTCTCTCCTCTCTCTCTCTCTCTCTCTCTCTGTATGTATGTTTGTACTGAATTCATTTTTTTTTACTTTTTTTTTCCCGAATCTGCAATAAACAAGAAACCTGACCAGCATATTCAGCTCTATATTGCTTTATCTGCCTTATGGTTATCAACGTTCAAATGAGTGTTATGGATATGTGTGTATACTGCCTCACATTATCCTCTTTATGAATATCAGCAATATATCAACATCCAAACTGGTGTTATGAATTTGTGGCTATAGCATTATCCACCTTTACAGATATCAGTGTTCAAATTAACATTATGTACACATCACCTTTATAGAGATGCCAGTGTTTAAATTAACATTATAAATATGTGCACACGCAACCCAGCTAGCTTTATCTGCTTAATTGATACCATGTTCATATTTATTATCATTAATATTGTTGTTGTTGTTGTTATCAGTGTTGCTGTTGTTGTTGTTGTTATTATTGTTGTTATTATTAATGTTGTTGTTATTATTATAATTACTACTATTATGATTATAATCCTTGCTATCATCATAATTGTGTTATCATTATTATTATTATTGTTATTACCATTATTGTTATTGATATTATTACACTATCATCAAGAATGTGTGCATATACTGTTATCCCTCTTATGGACATTAATGTTCAAATCAGTATGGCATAAATTTGTGAAATGTATTCCGTAACTTTTATCAGCATTCTAGATGATCAAGGTTGAAATGAGAACGTCATGAACTTGTGTATATATTGCAGGTAGCTTTATCTGTCTTACGGATATAAGTATTCAAATCAATACGTTGCACATTTGTTACACACAACACACACACACACACACACACACACACACACATTCACTCACTCACTCACACGCACGCTCGCACGCCACTCACGCATGCACGCACGCACGCACGCAACACCACACACACACAACACTCACACACACACACACACACACACACACACACACACACACACACACACACACACACACACGACTAAAAACAAATACGAGCTATTACATTGTAAAAGACAAATTATTGTTGTGGTAATAAAAGATGTTTTGACCATTTGGAAAAAGAAAGAATGAAGAATGAAAGAAAGCTGAAATGTTGCATTGTCACACTGTCACTCTTGCATACCCGCATTCATGACAGCATTTACTCCATACGCACACGCAATCTTTCCAACAACAAAGGCGCACTACCGAATGTTTTTCTTCTCCCCCTCTCCTTCAGGGAAAACAATTTACTAAATCATCAACCACTTGTAAACAGAGTTTACAACTGTATCTCTCTCCACACTGAGAGACAAATAAATCTGCACAATGTACTCTCCTCACACCGAGAGAAAATCAATCTTCAACATGTATCTCTCCTCACACCGAGAGACAAAATAACCTAGTTCCGCTTCTATAAAGCTATGGCCTTCACACTCCGTTATCCAAAAAAATCCAAACCCAGGAGAATACATAACTCCCGTAATCACTGAGGACCTGCCTGCCTCAAGAAAAAGCTCCCCTGCTTTCTCAATTCCTGTCTCTCTGAGACAATATACTGCCCCTCGAATTCTCCTGTCCTGGAGATACGAGTCTCGACTTCTCTTCCTGGAGTTCTTCTGTCTCTTGAGAAACGACGAGCTTCAACTCCTCTCCCTGGAGTTGGTACCTGCTGGGGCTGAACTACCAGTGTGTTCCTCACACCATGTCCATCTTCAACCACCTCACGGGTGAAAGATGAAGGGTGAAGGGCGAAGGGTAAAAGGGTGAAGGGCTGAAACACGAATAAGGTTCGTGTAAGTAACCTGCTTCTCAATTCACACTATGAATTCTTTCTCTCTTCTTTAATTTTCCCCCTGTAGCTTTCCCCAACTATCTATCGCTCACCTGGTAATGACTGGTCAGCAAAGAGGACCACCGTCCTGACAGGTTCGAGTCTCTAGGCCATCTGCTGGGTTAAAACTGACTCTTTCCCCCCTTCTCCTAGTGAGTGCATATCAGTGTTCAAAACACATGACCAGCACCTTACCTTACCAGCCCTTGTAAAACTATCACTCAGTGGTCACTTTCACCAATGACCACATTCGTTTCTTGAATGAGTCATACTCACAATTATTTTGGGGACGCCCGCTACACTAGTCAAGCCACATGAATATTCTTCCTTTAATGGTGGCACGGGAAATGATTCAATCACTACTACATGCGATGGAGCGTCACATGCCTTGATGTGAGGCTACGTCACATGACACCCCCATCCTGGGATGAAAAAATTTTCTCCAGAAATTTTTTAAAGTATATACAACTTCACTTAACACATCTTCAGCCATGAATCTCAAAATGCGTAACCATCACACATGATTCACCAAATTAATAATCAACGTATAGAATCAATCATCATGATCCCCCATAAATAGCATATCTCAAACTTTCAGTCTTTCTTAAAAAAAAAACATTCATAATTGATCACCATATTCCACAAGATACATTTCACAAATTACTGGATAAAACAATTAGGGATATCAACATTCAAATCACAAATTGTGTTCATACATTAAGATGTGAAGCAATATTTTCCATCGATCTTTGTCTCACATCATATGTTTCAAAACCCTCATGAAAATGAGAATACTTCCAAGTGTGAATGTTTCTCAATAGACATGTAAACAAAATAAACATAGTTTAAACATAGTCTCTTTTTCCCCACATGTAATGTTATAGTCCATTGAAAAGTCACATGCTTCCCATTGTTGACAATGACAAATGAAAACAATTGGTTTGTCTCATTGCACAATCAAAACATGTGTATATACATTTCTAAAGAGTTATTTGCTCATCACACATACATATATATTCATCTTCACAAGCAAATTAGACATAAATAGTACTTGATTTTTCCCCATTGTTTATCAAAGAATAAATATGTATTCCCATCAACATCAAGTAGTTGTTTGCTTGTAAAACATATAGTCACTTCAATAAGCAAATTATGCATAAATACCACTTGATTTAAATCGTCAGTAGCATACAATGCACTGTCAAAAGTGATCACACCGTAATCCTTAAGAAAGACAAAAACAGGAATAGTCTTTCCTTGAAGACAGTTACATTTGTCCATGAGCATTCATAAAACGTGACAACAAATCTGCCATGACATTTTGTTTTCCCAGGCACTGGTTCAACAGTAAATTGGAATTCCTGCAATCAAGTATACTTTCACAAAATAGTTTCCTTCTGAGAGCTGACACAGAAGTTCTTCAATGTCTGGGATGGGCTCGGCATCGAACACAGTGATCTTATTCACTTTTCTGTAATCGATGCAGAAACGCACCGATCCATCGGGTTTTGTCCACCAATACAACTGGTGAGCTGTACGGAGATGTAGAAGGTTTATCACCTTTAAACCCAGCTTTTACATTGATTTCTCTCTAACCACCTCTTTTTTTGCAAATGGGGGGGGGTTTATGGTCTGGTTCGCACTGGTATTTCAGAAGTTAACTGAATACTATGGGGTTCAATACCAGTTACTGTACCTGGGGTATCCGTCAACAACATCCTGAAAGTTTTTCAAAATGTCTTTGAGCTGGTCTGTTTGATTTGTAGACAAATCATTCGACAGAATCACATCATCATAGGTTTCACCTTTAACAGACAGAATGGGAAAGGGGGTACAACATCATCTGCACTGGTAGATGTTAACACTCCTACATTTGCTGTTTTCCTATCAGCTGACTGTTGAGCAAGCTCACATGCATCCTTCAAACGATTATGGAGTTCATAAACGTATTGGTAAACAGTTTTACTGTCAGGTATGTCCGTCTTCTCCGTCCATTGTGTCATCAACAGATCCAAAGGCCCCCTTGGTGAGTGTCCAAAAAGAAGCTCAAATGGTGAGAATCCCAGCGTTTCGTTCGGCATTTCCCTGTATGCCAAAAAGCAAAGCCGGTACGAAACGATCCCATTCCTGGGGCTCTTGCCTTGAAAACCTTTCTCAACATGGACTTTAACGTTCCATTGAAACGTTCAACCATGCCATTCGATTGGGGATGATATGGCGTGGTTGAAATGGAAGAGATTGACAACAGTCTGTAAATTTCTCTCATGAGATCAGAAATGAATTGCGTTCCACAATCCGAGAGAATTTCGTCTGGAAGACCCACTCTGGAAAAAATTGCAAGTAAGGCTTCAGCGACAGATACTGTATCAATTTTCTTCAGGAATCGCTTCTGGATACCTTGTTGCTGTATCCACCAAAGTCAAGATATAGCGATATCCCGAAGAAGACAGTGGTAGCGGTCCAACAAGATCAATAGCTACCTTCCGAAATGGAACGGAAATGAGAGGCATTTTGTGCAAAGGTGCACATGGGACACGACCTTTCTGAGATGTCTTTTGGCAGATGTCACATGAGCGGCAGTATTTCGTAACTTCCTTTGTGACACCCGGCCAATAAAAAGAATCAAGAACTCTCTTTAACGTTCTTTTGACCCCACAGTGACCAGCGAACAATGCATCATGAGCCGTGTGCAGCACTGTTTCTCTAAGTGGTTTTGGAACCACAACCTGTCTGTTGTCCTGTCCAGGTACACACCTGTAGAGAATGTCAGAGTCCAGTATGTACGTTGGTTTGTCGTTGGTACTCAGTGACAGTCTTTTTAGCAGCAGAAAGTATTGTCGTCAGCGTCTCGTCTTTTCCTGCATTTCTTTTAAATCATCTGGGGTAATCTGGAGTTCATCCAGTTTTGAGACTTTTAGCGGCTTTGTAGCCTTTCCTGCTCTATGATGTTTGATCTAGTACTCACAAGAAAAGGGAACAAACGATCCTCCAGCACCACATGTACTGTAGCGACACCTGGCAAATTGCCCAAGATCAAGTCGCAGACTGGGTTATCAATGACACAGGCGGTAAGAAAACCGGAGTAGTACGGTGTATCGACTGAAATTTTCGCCAGCGGGAAAACGTTTCAATCTTGCCTCCAAACGACCTACACTTTTGGACAGTGTTGAGATACTGGTCTTGAAGGACGAAAGATTTCCGTACACCACAGTAGTGCACCCAGTGTCTCGCAAAACCGAAGCCTGCAATCCATTGATGGCTCCGTTTTCTAACACCAGTCCATCAACAGATTGATCTGGTGTCAAAACAAGGCCTTCTTCACAATCAGTGGAGACTAATGCGGGTTTTGAATCACCCGGTCTGAAAGGGCAATTCTGTTTTAGATGGAACTTGCCATCACAAAAGAAACAGCGCATTGTCTGATCGGCAGCTGACTGATTTGTGAACTTCTGTTCTGGCCACGAACTGGCCCAAAAGGTCTACGTGGTGGTCGTTGTCCACGACCTCGGAACGTTTGCTGAGAAGTAACGGGTCTGTCCGGCGGTGAGTACTGGTATTGACGAAAGTCACTCGAACCGCGGAAAGATCCCTGTCGTTCCTAGGATAGGTATATCCTTGAGGACTCAAAAATGACCCACGATTTCCTTTCCTGTAACTTCCCTGTCCTGATGGGATAGTACATGACGCATGAGACTCAAAGATGGAAAATTCTCCTTTCCTAGCCACGCCCTTATCTGGGTGAGCGATACAATACTGATCAGCCATCTGACACATTTCCTCCACGTTTTCAATTGCCTTTCTTTAAGGAAATGGCCAGATCTTTGCTCACGCTCTGGAAAAGTTGTTCTCTAAGAAGGAGATCTCGCAGTGACTGAAAAGTCTTGTTCGTTTTAGATAAATCGATCCATCGATCCAAACAATGACTCTTTAGGGAAATCAGAAAAGACGGAAACGATTCTCCTTTTTCAGGGCGCACAGAACGGAAACGTTCGTGAAAACGATCAGCAGAACATTGAAATTTCTTGAGGAGTTCTTCTTTCAACTGATCCCAAGTTAAATTTTGTTTCGCTGCAAGTGAGTGGTACAATGTCAAAGCGCTACCCTTAAACAACGACGCAATATACAATGTCCACTTTTCCTTTGGCCAACCACAAGACGTTGCGTGACTTTCAAATCGGAAAAGAAAACTATCAATGTCATCCGTTTTTTCCTCAAAAGGCGGCAACTTTGGAATATATGCCGCTTTTGGTTGAGGCATGGCGCGGAACCGACTGGTGGAGGTTCTCTCGATGCCTGGATTCTTTTAATTTCAGCATCAGTCTCTAGTTCTAACTGCCTCAACTTAAATTGACGTTCTTCAGCTTCAGCTTCCCTCTGTAGTCTATTTGCTTCAGCTTCCCTCTGTAATTTATTTCTTCAGCTTCCCTCTGTAGTCTATTTGCTTCAGCTTCCCTCTGTAATTTATTTTCTTCAGCTTCCCTCTGTAGTCTATTTGCTTCAGCTTCCCTCTGTAATCTTTTTTCTTCAATTTCGGCTTCCCTCTGTAATTTATTTTTTCAGCTTCCCTCTGTCTTAGCCTGTCTGCCCTATCTGTGCATTGTTGCACATAGTTAGTAGTTTTTCCTCCATCAAACCCAAGCGTTCCGCTTGTTTAACATATCTATCAAAATCATCCATAATGAACCGTCAGATATAAACACCAAACAATCCCCAAAGTATGAATAAAAATAAGGCGATATATGATAATGTTATGGTTTCACAAAACCGTAATCATAGTATATACAAATACAGAATTCAATTTCGGAATAAACAGAAAACAGCTTACTAAAACAGGGTAGATATGAAATCCAAGGAATGTATTTTTCCAAAAATAATTTGCAACTGCTATCAATTGGAATTTAGAAAACAAAATGAAGTTTAATACAAAACTGTTTTCCCTAAGAAAAAAAAATAAACACAATAAAATTTTCTGAAAATAAATTCTTTATAAAGTTTTAGTTCTCAAATGTTCTTGTTGTCAGTTTTTTCTTTCTTACTTAATTTCAAACGAATTTACAAAACAAATGTACCGCCTTATACAAAAAATGAATATAAATTTACAAAAAAAAATGGAATCACAAACAATTAAAAAAGAGGGGAAGAAACACAAACTACGGAAATCTTACCTAAAAGATGAAATTGTAGAAAAGAAAACTAGATAGGCGCTTATTGAGGAGAAGGTTTAGAGGGTTTTGAAAAAGGGGGGTGAAAAGGAAATGAAAGGATACACAGGACCGGAATAGTGAGCAGAAATCAAGAAAAGGAAAAGAAGCCCTCAGACAGCACCTAGTGGTCACTGTCTCCGTGAAACTGGAGACGGGGAAAAACAAATCACTGCACAATATACACCACACTACAGTAATAATACAAAATACTAAACAATCAATCAATAAATGCACATTCACCAAACTCAAAGAAAATCTCGCCCACACCCAAAAAAAAAATGATCAAAAGATTTAAAAATGTTTTTTTTGGGCAGAGCGGTAATCAACTCACCACCTACACTATTAGCGTGACGGAGGAGAAGTTGATCCACACTCTGAGGGCAAGGGGAAAAATCAAACTGAAACAATAGGAAAGCGAAAGAAATAGATATTTATGAGAAGGGAAAGACTATTGACTCCCAACGCCATGTCCCCTGCTAAACGCAGGAAGAGGTTGGGGCTATCAGTCCTGGAAAGGGGACAAAATTTCTAATTCTCTAGGGGAAGGACAACAACTCCTCAACGCCCCGCCCCCTTGCTGCCAGGTTCGAGCAAGAGGAGGTTGAGGCTATCGGTCCTGAGGTGGGGAAGGGTCAAAAAGAAATCCCACCAAAAAAAAAACCTTAACGGAGTAGAGCAACCCAAAAAAATCTCAACCACCTTAAACACACATAGAAATAGAACAAAACAACAACAAATGCAAATATTATACACAATCATAATTAAACTTTCTTCTTTTTTTTTTTTCCCTTTCCCCCAAACCCTGAGGGCACAAATAGAAATCCTTTTTTTTTCTTCCTCAAACCCTTGAGGGGACAAATAGAAACCTTTTTTTTTTTCTTCCTCAAACCCTTGAGGGTACAAATATAAATCTTTTTTTTTAAACCCCAAGGGCACAAATAGAAATCTTTCTTTTTTTTTTTTTTTCCGGAGAAACAAACGGCAGCTACACCGGTGAAACTGGAGTCGGGGTCACCACTGTCACACTGTCACTCTTGCATACCCGCATTCATGACAGCATTTACTCCATACGCACACGCAATCTTTCCCCAAAAAACCAAAAGGCGCACTACCGAATGTTTTTCTTCTCCCCCTCTCCTTCAGGGAAAACAATTTACTAAATCATCAACCACTTGTAAACAGAGTTTACAACTGTATCTCTCTCCACACTGAGAGACAAATAAATCTGCACACATGTATCTTCCTCACACCGAGAGACAAATCAATCTTCACACATGTATCTCTCCTCACACCGAGAGACAAAATACCTAGTTCCGCTTCTATAAAGCTA
>CM031616.1:66434530-66439530 GCA_018398815.1 Conus ventricosus
TCTTCATCTTCTTCTTTCTTCTCCTCCTTCTTCTTCTTCTTCTCCCCTCCTCCTCCTCCTCCTCCTCCTCCTTCTTCTTCTTCTTCTTCTTCTTCTTCTTCTTCTTCTTCTTCTTCTTCTGTTTTGGAGAGGAGCTTCATGTCCACGTACCGACAGTACCAGGTTCCCCCACTGCCTCCATGGTATCCCTCTCTGTGACTGATCCTTATGATGCCGGCTGATGTGGAATCTAGGCAGCTGTTAGGCCAGGTCATGTAACCATAGGCCAGGTCATGTAACCGTCACTCTCTTTATGGACGTGTCATCATCTCTTCTTTTCTCATGTGACGGTCTCGTTCCTCCTATGGTGAACACTGAACTAAAAGAGTTGTTGTTGGAAAGCTGTGAGGGGGCAGGAATAGTTCAGTGGTAGAGCGCCGGACTCGTTATCCTAGGGTTGCGGGTTCGAATCTCCGCCAAGCCGTTTCGGTACAGGGAATTTTTCCCTCGGAGTTAACATTGGTTCTGACTCCCTTTCCCATACATTCCTTCGAATGAGACTATAAACCGTGGTTCTGTGTGTGAACGCACGCATAACATCTTGCACACACGTCAAATCCCATCACCAACTTTCGGAAGAGAAGGCCAGTTTGGCCGTTGGTATGGATGACGCGTTACACATAGCATGCACCTTTCCCGAAGTTGGAGTATGGCTGCCTTAATGGCGGGATAAAAAAAATGGTCATACACACAAAACTCCACTCCCTTTGTTGGGCAGATGGGTTTAATACTTGCCTGTCTATATAGGGAGTGTCTGCAGGAGTATCAGTCTGCGTACGCAGAAGAAGAAGAAGAAGGAAAGTGGTGATATGTATGATTTCATCAGCAGGGGCTTAGTAGGTGGTGTCCTGTATATGTTTGATCAGAATAGGCCCCATGAACACTGCCGAAGTGACTTGGCAGCAGTGCAGTGTCTGTTCTCTGGTGAGATGCCTCACACGACTCTGATAATAATAATAATAATAATAATAATAATAATAATGAATACTCATATAGCGCCTATTCTCGGCTAGATACCAAGCTCTAAGCGCTTTACAATCCACACTCGTTTACACAACGGGCTGCCTACCAGGGTAGTGCCGACTGAAGAGCTGCCAGCTGGCGCTTCATTCAGGCGTTTCCCCGTGTCATCCAGTCAGTATCGTCCAATATCGTTCACTCAATTTCCTTACTTCCTTCATTTTCCCCCCATTTCTCACGCAGGGTGTATGCTATGTGTAATGTGTCATCCATACCGAACGGCCAAACTGGCCTTCTCTTTCGACTTTGACTGCTCCCTGTGGATTGCTGGTGCTAGGGCTGCAGTGGGACAAGCCGGGGTGTGGCTGTGGACAGAGAGAGGGTCAAAATGAGTGGTGGTTGGGGGGTGCAGTGTATATGAGGTGGCACAGAAGATGGGAAGGCAAAATAAAAAAAATGGCTTCAGTTGGTTTCGATATACAGGATCAACGCCGATCTTCACTGCAGTGTCATGGTCACGGGTTACCACAGAAAGGGTTAAACTGGACGACCAACCTCACCATGAGGACAGACCTCACAGGGATCTGACCACCTGGCTCTCTTCCACCCTGTCATGAGTCGGCCGAATGTTCTCGAGCATTTAGGCAAATTAAGGGTAGTTTTGCTGTTGTTGAGAGCAAGTTCCTTGGGTTGTCCAAGTGTGCGAACTCAGGCATCACCAGAGGGGAATACCCCGAGTCATATACTGAAGGAGGGAGAGTTACTGGGAAGTGTTTTGCATGTCCGAGGGATAGTAACAAGAACATGCTGACCTGCCGGTCCTGAGTAGAGGAGTGTCCAGTCCGACCACTGGCTGGCTATTCACTGGGTTCTCCAGTGGGCCTGAAGGAAGGCGATCGTGTCAGGTGACCGTCACGGGTAGGTGACCGTCAGCCTGCAGGCAGAGTACAGCGACCATCCAGTTGTCCCTGTTGTGAGGAATGAATGGAAGGCTTCGGCCTATTGAGTGATTCGCACCTTGTTATCTATAGAGGTAGTAAATACTTGAAGCATCAGTCCCGGCTGGTAGAGAAGTCCAGGCTGTTAGTACAGTGGGTAGCTTCGGGGAATCGAACATGAGTTTGAATGGGAGGTTATGCATTAACCCCTTGGTACCCAAGTCTTTGTTGGCGCTAGCAGCTGTGGTGTGTGTGTATGTGTAGGTGACTAGTGATTCCATTGGTGGAATAAAAATAACTTGGGGATTTATTGGTACAAATCGTGTGATGTGTGTGTGCCAGTGATTCCATTGGTTGAGCCAGTTAAACTCGGGTTCTCTCTTGTTTTAGAATGAATATAAGCTGCTTGGAAAACCAGGGAGTGGGGGACTCACTTAAGGGAAAGTGAACTCGCCCGTCTTGCTGAGGGCTCAAGAAAATACAGCGTGAAGCAGAGGTTAGCTGTCGCCTCGTTGTCTCCTGGGTGGGGACGTATGACAGTGGAGGTTGCTGTAGCCTCGGAGCCGACGACGAGAAGAATTGTCTCCCGTGTGGGGACTGTCGACAGCAAGACGTGTCAGCCTGTTGGAGCCTAGACAGGGAGCTGCCAGACAACGGTGGGGTGTTTGCAGCCAGAGAAGACCTGTGGGAGAGGCCGACAGGAGCCCTTTCCGTGGAGAGGGCGAAGTACGGTGGAGTCCGGGAGACTCGGTGTGAGGGTGCGACTCAAGCTACGTTGCCAGTGTCCCCCAACTGGGATTTGGCCAATCGGGAGGACACAACGGTGTGGCAGCTTCAGCTCATAGTCGCAAAGTGGGATGAGAGAAACTGACGGTCAACCGAGGAATGCTGGCAAGTTACGGACGTTTTATTTGCTCTTAAGTTTATAAGTGTGCAAACAGAATTGTGGAATATTGTCTTTCCTGGTTAATGAAGAGTACTTGAAGGAAAGGGATGCGATTTATGAGATTGTCTGTATGATGTTTACATTGTTGTATGATACAGATAGTTGTGTTGTGTAGTGACGGGTGGGGGCTCGGAGTCAAGTTAAATAAAGTTGATTATTTTCTATGAAATGTTATTGGTTTCCCGTCACCTTTGTGCGGGCCCGATGTGAGTGACAGAGTGCGTGTGCCTATGCGAGAGCGCATTTTGGTTGTGAAAGCGTAAATACTTCTGTCTATAACCCCCTGCATCCCTGAATATGAAAATCATATGTTAATAACGAGGGGGAGCGTCGGAGACCCGTCACACACCCCTGTTGTTGTTTGTCCGTGGAGACGACGAGACGAAGACCATCTAGTCATCCTGGGATCGGGGGTTGAGTGCGTAGATGGCTGGTCAGGTCGATCTGCGCCCGGAAAGACCTATCACAGTATGGACAGGGGATGGTGGCGGCAGCTGGAGATCTGTTGACGCTGGTCTTCCTGATCATCCAGCTCACCCCTGTGATAGCTGACCAAACAATGCCCCACGTCAGTTGCTTGGGAAAGGGGGGAGGGGGAGCGGCAGAGAGAGAGAGAGAGAGAGAGAGAGAGAGAGAGAGACACAGAGAGAGAGACAGAGATCCGCACGTCAATCGTGATCTACAGATCCTCTGATCCGTCCCCACAGTCCTGTCACGAACTACATCATCAGCTGGCTCCCCCCCTACCAGACCGTTAAACGATCGGAAATTGGATTTCCACCGGAGCTGTCAACGTGTGCTATTCGAGGTTTCTGCCTCCCCCCTCTATATCCGCCGCTAGGAGGAAGAGTCCGGATGGAACAATTAGCGCCGAAAGCTGTAGCGGACTTCCGCCGCCGCTGACTGAAAGGCTCGGCGCTTCACGCTCGGCTGTGTTTTAAGTCACGTTGATTGGTTAATGGCCGCTGGTGGGTAGGTTCGTGGATGGCTTTACTGAGAGGGTGGTGTGTCCTCTTTGGATTGAAATCGAGCGAGCGGTGTTGACTAAACTTCTGTCGTCGGAGGAGGAGGAGGAGGAGGAGGAAGTAGGTGGTAGGGTGGGGGGTGGGGTTAGGGAAGGGGGGGTGAAGGGGGTGTTGGAGAGGGGGACTGGAGTGGAGGAGGGGCTAGGGGGGATGGTGGGTGGTCTGTGTGATTTATTTTACAGGCCCCTTTCGATTTTTATCAGGCGCCTGTTCTAGTGTCTGACCCTTCTAGGATGACTGCAGGAACTGTGGACAATGCTCTCTGTCTCTGTCTGTCTGTCTGTCTGTCTCTCTCTCTCTCTCTCTCTCTCTCTCTCTCTCATCCTCTCTCTCTCTCTCTCTCTCTCTCTTCCCGATATAGCTGAACTGATGTTTTAGAGAGATTATTCCAACACACCGGTGAAGATGTCATGGTCTGACGTCATTCAGACAAACTGCATAGAAAAAAAGGCTTCAGGCGATGACATCTGATCTAGTACAATTTTATCCAGAACCGAAAGAAAATGAAACGAAATTCATGAAAGAAATAGAGGAAGGCGATGTTACCATATCAACAGGCATGTTGAAAAAAAAAATAAACAAAGAAAAAAAAGAAAATCCCGAACACGTTCAGTGGGGCAGTATGAACATGACATTTTTTTTCTTTTTTTTTTCTTTTTTTAACGTTTGGTATCAGCAGGGATCGAACCAGCAACTTATCTCACGGCGAACTCTTTGTTTAACCACTGAGCCAAGCACCTGACCAGTGCCTACCTGAAATTGTTGAAACGTCAACAGCGGAACGCCAGACTGTTGTCAATCATTGCCTTTACCCTCCCCACCCCACCCCCACCCCCCACCCCCTCCCCCACTCCTGTTCCGAGGCCACTGGTAGGTGCCTTTACCCTCATAATAATTGCCTGTGTGGTGTAGAGGGGTTCTTGAGGAAAAGGGGGAGGAGGTGGGGGAGGGGGGTACAAGCGATACAAGAGTGAGTGGACATAAAGACAGAAACAGAGAGACAGCTGGAGACAGAGGGAGTGGGGTAGAGGGGGGGTGGAGGGAGGGAGAATGGGCCCAGAAGAAACAAGGTTGCGGGACTGCCGGCAACAC
>CM031616.1:66448651-66453651 GCA_018398815.1 Conus ventricosus
CGCTCCTCTCCTCCAATTTCCCCGTTGGAATTGATTAGGGACGCATCATCAGGAGCATGTGATTACTCTGATTGTCACAGACGTCCAGACTTACTTTGGCACGAAAGGATTTACTAAGTTATCTTATGTTTTCTGCTTATGTAGCTAGTGCTCATGTTGTTTGGGTGTTCTAAGTCTGCGTGCATGTTGTTGTTGCTGTTGTCGTACCCTGGCTAAAAGACGCCAGGATCATCCAAACAGCAGGAGTACTTGAACACTATGGTACAAATGCATCAGCTAGGGATGAAAACATTACGTGTGTGACCGTTTTTGATTACCCCGCCACATGGGCAGCCACACTCCGACTTCGGAGGATTTTGGAGATGATAATGTTATGCTAGGAGCTTGTCACGACTGAAGACAATCCTGCATAACTATGCAGAGCAATAACAACATTTTGATGTAGCCTTAGTGTTCCACCCTATGTAAATTTGGGCCTGACACAGCCTTAAGCCAAGGCGGGCCTGCGTGGATGATTTTCATTTGTTTATTCCCTTTGGGCCAGGACAGTATGCTATTGTCGTTATTATTATGTTATTTTTATTATGAATATGTATATAGCGCCTATCCTTGGCTAGAGACCAAGCTCTAAGCGCTTTACAATCCACACTCGTTTCTGTTGGGGGAAGCCATCAACATTTACCGTTATACCTCTCGTTAATACAGATTTTGTCATTTTGTTTTGTCTGTAAGAAATTCTTCTTCTTTTTTTTTATTTTTTTACAAAAAGTTACTTTCATTCCATGTTTAGAAATATGATTCGCTTTATTCACCAGTCTACTTTATGCATGATTTTAACACCGCATTCTTCAGACTGCTCTATCTCTTAGTTGGCGACAATCAACATTAGTAGCAACGTCACGTTGCGAAGTGTCCTGCGGCACACGCTTTTGCTATTTGTCGTTGCTTAATAGTTTTCGGGTTGAGGCCGAGATTTCACAGTCATCTTTTTCTTTGCTTTGTATGTAAGTCTGTGTTTGTGAAAACTCACTAGAACGTCCCCAGCCCCCCAGCTCCCACATCCCGTCGCCTCCTTGCCCATAGCGTGTAATGCTGGCTTCCAGCAAACTTCATGTGCCTGTAATGGTGGACGCTGACAGTCATTGTGCGGTGTGTTTCATAACTGCTGTCTGTCAGTCTGTCTGTCTCTCTCTGTGTCTCTGTCTCTCTCTGTCTCTCTCCTCTCTCTCTCTCTCTCTCATCTCTCTCTCCTCTCTCTCTCTCTCTCTTTGTCTCTCTCCCTGTCCCTCTCTGTCTGTCTCTCTGTCTGTCCTCTCTCTCTCTCTCTCCTCTCTCTCCTCTCTCTCCCTCTCTCTCTCTTTTCTCTCTCCTCTCTCTGTCTCTCTCTCTCCCCCCCTCCCCCTCTCTCGGCCGCCCTTGTCCCCGTCTTTATTCTGCCTCCCTCCTTTTGCCGTAGAGTCATAATCTTCGCGTTAACCGCTCTGCTAATTCGTCATTTAAAGCATGTCATTTTGTTCCTAGTCTTGGGGCGTTGACGTGTCATGACGAAATAATGAAAAAGGAAACGGCCACCACCAAAATCGCTGTCTCCCCCCCCCCCCCCTCTCTCTTCCCCCCCTCACCCACAACCCACTCTTTTTCTCCTTCTATATCCACTTCACATTCAAGAAGAAGAGGAAAGAAAAGAAAGTAAGAAAGACGAGAAAAGAAAGAAAGAAAGAAAGAAAGAGACCCACCCACCCAAGGGCACCAGTCGGACGCCTAGAAGTACTGCTCTCCACTGTTTTCCAACCAGCCAGGAGCAGTCCCCGCGCCACCCTTTGAAGCCTGCCCCTGTGTTGACGACACAAGGCGCAGGCACGCACAGGGCATTCCACGAAGACGTCGATGAATAGGACAGCTCTCCGGCAAATGCCATCGTGTGATAGCCACTGGACGTGACGCAACAGAACCTCCTCTGAAGCGTCTCCAGGACGCAGCAGCCTGTAGTCCACGACTGCAGAGCCCACGGGCAAGACGCCACCTTCAAGCGAATAGCTGCGTGCACACATCCCGCAGTCCCACTCGTTGCTGTTTCGCCGACAGGTTGAAACAGTACAACTCCAGATACTGCCGAGCTTTCGCCAGACGGTCTTACGTGCCATCTCGGGAGACTCCGGGTTGCAGTCTTTTCCACTCTCAACAGGACGTCCCTATGGGTCAGCGGTCTTTCCTCGCCGTCACTGGCTCTTTCGCCACAGTCGGTCAATGGACTGGCTTTTCATCTGTCTCCGAATCGCATTTTGGGGAGAAGAGAGAGAGAGAGAGAGAGAAGAGAGAGAGAGAGAGAAAGAAAGAAATAAGAAGGGGGAGAAGAAGAAAAAGAAGAAGAAGAAGGGAGAAGAAGTAGAAGAAGGAGGGGAGAAGTAGAAGAAAAGGGAAGGGGAAGAAGAAGAAGGGAAGAAGAAGAAGAAAAATTGTCGCACATGCTTATACATTCATCTTGTTTTCACTAGAAAGTGCATACCAGAAACTGACCAGTATTCACATTCATGCAACATTGTTGCAACCAGATTTTCCCCCTTTACATGGGGGGGGGGGGGGCAAATAGTTCGTCAAGGAGAAGACAGGGGAGAGAGGAGGGGGAGGACAGAAGCAAACGGGGGTTGAATGGGAGGAAGTGGTGGGGGGGGGGGGGGGGGGTTGAGGCTGAGAGATGACCTAAGATGGACGGACGAAGAAAAAGGACGACTAAAGCTCTCTGGTGGTCCGGGGGAAGCGAGGTATTAGCGCCGTGTGGCCGACATCCTGTGACATCGCCGCCTGAGATGACAGGAACGATAAATCACTGAAGGCAGCCGCGCACTTCCCCCGCCTGCTTTCGGGTGCAGTGCCCTGGGGATCTGTTGTAACTGTCGTTGCATCCTGTTCTTGCCTGGTCTTATGAGCTCCCCCCCCCCCCCCCTGTCCTCCTCCTCTCTCTCTCACTCTCTCTTTGCCTGTCTTGTGAGCTCCCCCCCTGTGTCTCTCTCTCTCTCCTCTCTCTCGCTCTCTCCTCTCTCTCTCTCTCTCTCATCTCTCTCTCTCTCTCTCTCTTCTCCTCTCTCTTCTCAAATATAAAACGGTAATTTCGTTTGTTTAGCTGGGTTTCATGGCTCTTCTTCTCTCACTGAGCGATTATTTGTACATTATCTCTGGTATGAGTGCGCGCGCGCGCGCGCGCGCGCGCGCGTGTGGTGTGTTGTGGTGTTGTTAAGGTTGTGCGTGCGAGCGTGCGTGTGTGAGAGAGAGAAGGAGACAGACAGACAGAAAGAGAGAGAGACAGAGAAGAGAGAGATTGTGATTAATCATACTAAAAGTAGGGGAGGTATGGATAAGGATGGTGCTTGTGTAGTGTGTGTGTGTGTGGTGTGTGTGTCTGTGATATTGTGATTATTATGGTCTATGTAGGGGAGAATTGGATGGCAGAGGTGCTTTCCTGTGTGTGTGTGTGTGTGTGTGTGAGAGAGAGAAGAGAGAGAGAGAGAGATATCGTGATCAGCTCAGATTTCCCCTCTGATTTCAGAGATGTAAGTATATGCTCAGATTGTGTGGAAACGTCTTTGTAGCGGTGATTTCATGAAAATGTGTTTACACCCAACATCGTGGAGGTACCTTTATAGCTCTGATCTCAGAATGATGTCTTTATGATTCAGATTTTTCATGGAGATTCTTAATAGTTCTGGTTTCTCATGGTCATGTCCGACCTCACTGAAATGTGTTCAGAATATAACAGAGATTTCAAGATGTCTCGTTGCTGAAATTACAAGAATCGTTTCTTGATCATGTTCAACGCTGATGTCTGTATAAGTCAGATTCGATGCAGATTTTGTATAGCTCATATTTCATGGAAATGTTTTGTTTTTTTTGTAGCTGAGATTTTGTACTGATGCTATAATGGCTTAGATTTTAGGGTATTTCTTTAAGACTTAGATTTTATGGCGATGTCTTTATGACTCGGATTTCACTTGAGATGCATGTAACCCTTTGCCAGCCTAATATATGGAGCCATTATCTCAAGTACACCCAGTGGTTAAGAAGGGCCGACAGAGGGAAAGAAAGAAAAGAAAAGAGGAGAGAATCCAGACAGACGGAAAGAGCGGTACGTGAAACGCGGATGCAGACACGTGACGACACCGGCACATACATCAGGCCGCTAATTTACCCTTCTGGCCCGAGACGAACGAGCTCGCGTGTGCGTGCATGCTACCGACACAAGCGGAAAACAACACACAACACACACACACACACACACACGTATGCCCACATTCCAGCTGGATCATTTTAGAACCAGACCATAAGAAGCCAACTGTATGTCGTGATTGCGTGAGGGCACGATTACATAAGTTCTGAATTGGATACGTCATGCGTAAACGGTAAGTGCGCGCGCGTGTGTGGTGTGTGTGTGTGTGGTGGTGTGTGTGTGGGTGTGTGTGTGTGTGTGTGTGTTTGATGTGTGTGTGTGTGTGTGTGTGTGTGTGTGTGTGGAGTGCCGTTGCGTCCGTGTGATGTGTGTGTGGTGTGTGGTGTGTGTGTGTGTGTGTGTGTGTGTATGTGAGTGTGTTGTGTGTTGTAAAAATCACGACAGTCGGAAATGAGATGTATCGTCTTTAGGTGTGCGGAGACAGTTTCGAAAACAACGGTTCGCGAAAAGACAACCACAATGACGTGTAATAAAGCTTATCCATATAGCCCAGTGGGTGTGTGGCGTGGTGATTGGGGGGGTGGGGGGGGGGAGGAGGGGGGGAGTTTGCTTGGATGTATGCTACACAATGTGAACAAGGCCACAGGGAACAAAGCGCATGGTGAACAGTGTACAACAGAACGAAGCGCACGGTGGAAAAGGCTGACAGTGAATGAAACAAAGTGAACAATGCACTGTGAATAAGAGACAAAGTGAACAAGGTACCTGCTGTGAATAAGCGCATGAGTTGTTGTTGTCGTCGCAACCCTAGGTTAAAAGCACTCAGGGATCGTCCAAC
>CM031616.1:66463651-66467652 GCA_018398815.1 Conus ventricosus
ACATAAGAAACAGACACACCTAAAAATGTATACCCGCACTTCCTCTCTCTGTCCTCCAAGCACGCGCACAGCACAACGCACACGCGCCAACACACACGCGCGCACCACGCACGCCACACGCAACGCACGCACGCTACACACACACAACACACACACACACACACACACACGCGACGCACAAACAACAACGCACACATGCATACATAAGCTCATACACGTAAACATACACACAACCACACACACATCGCACACACACACACACACACACACACACACACACACACACAACACACAAACACACACACATGCAGGACACAAGCCACTCATGCATCGCGTGCCCAACATACAAGCGCAAAAACCCCACGCACTCACGGGCGCACACACGCATGCACAAACACACACGCAAGTCCACTCACACAGTCCACACCACTCGCAAGCAGCCACGCTCACTCACCACACTCACACACACCACACACCCACACACACACACACACTCGAACACGCACACACACGCACCACCACAACACACACACACACACACACACACACACACACACACACACACACACACACACACACACACACACATTTCTTGGCTGGGACATATGTGCTTAACCCGTGTTGTTTTCAAATTAGAGTCAAGCGGCGGGCTCACGCTTGATTTATACCTAATTAAAACAGACCTCTATTTCTCGCACACGTGACAACGTAGCCATGGCCACACGAACGAATAAAATTGCAATGAATGACACAAAGCAAAAAAAAATGCTGTCTCAACCACAGAAGTCATATAAAGATAAAAAAGAAAAAAAAAAAAAAAGAAAGAAGTATGCATGCTCCTCATCTACAGACGATAAACACATAAAAAAATTAAATAAAGAAAAGCAAGAAAGATGTAGAAACAACAGAGACACAATGTCAAATATACAAAAATAGAGAGTCTAGAGATGTAAAATAAACAGAAATTAACAGATCTGGAAACAGGAAACCGTAGAAATAACAGGAACAGAGACGTGAAATAACAAATGACATTTGACAGAGCAAAAAGTCAGAATACGCAGACAAGAGACTAGAGGAGTGAAATATAATGGAAAATTTTGTTTTTATGAATGAAGCCGACTTCGCTCCCTCCCGTTTTTCACACTCACAGCTCTCTCTACTCCTATCACCTCACATCTTTTCTTATCTCTTCCTTTCAGTGTTTACACCACACTCCAGTTCTGAAAGGAGTGTACAACATCACCTTCACGTGTACACGCATGCATGCACAACGCATACTCTGTGCTCTCATCTCTCTCTCACACTATCTCTCTCTCTCCTCTCTTCACTTCTCTCTCTCACTCTCACTCTCTCTCTCTCTCTCTCGTTCCCCTCTCTCTCTCTCTCTCTCTCCTCTCTCTCTCTACTCCCTCTCTCTAGTACACACACGCACTGCACGCACGCACGCACGCACGCACCACAACAGATCGCAAAACGTTCATGGTTAATTTTAAAATAAAGCAAGATACTCAAACTGTGCAATATCATAATTTTTTCTTTTTTTAAATACAGAAGCTGTGAAATGTCTTTGGAATGAAACTAGGTAAGCACACTGTGCCAGATCAATGAATTTTTTTTTTTTTAATCCCCAGAATACACTATCAGAATACTGTACAAAGTATGTAAACGTATCAAAAAAAAAGAGTCAAACACGAGCCAAGAAGTGTGCTGTGAGGTAGATTTAAACAATGCACAAATGGCGCACTAACATAGAATAATAATTTTTAAAAAATACTCAACAGTACGATAGAATTAAAACAAGAGATGAAAGCGGATTTCTTTCTTTTCTTTCTGCACATGCAGGCTGATACTCCTGCGGACACTCCCGTGTAGACAGGAAAGGATTAATCCCATCTACCCAGCAAAGGAGTGGAGTTTTGTGTGTATGACCGTTTTTTTATCCCGCCGTTAAGGCAATCCCGCGTTAGGCAGCCGTACTCCATCTTCGAGGAAGGTGCATGCTGTGTGTAACGTGTCATCCATACCAACACGCAAACTGGCCTTCTCTTCCGAAAGTTGGTGATGGGATTTGACGTGTGTGCAAGATGTTATGCGTGCGTTCACACACGGAACCTCGTTTATAGTCTCATTCGAAGGAACTGTATGGAAATGGAGTCAGAAACTTACGTCAACTCCGAGGGAAAAAATCCCTCAGTACCGAAACAGCCCGGCGGAGATTCGACCCCGCAATCCCAGGATCACGAGTCCGGCGCTCTACCAACTGGGCTATTCCGGCCCCGATGAAAACGGATAAAAAACGTTCCACGGGACGAAGAACAGCCGGCCGTGCAGTACCTGTCATGACGTCGCTAGGACCTGCAGTCCTGAGACCTGTGGAACATCGTGTCATATAACTCGTTTCTATCCTAGTGTCAGCAAACTTGTCATTTCTGTAAGATATTATAACATTAGGTTCTCTCTCTCTCTCTCTCTCCCCTCTCTCTCTCTCTCTCTCTCTCTCCCCTCTCTCTCTCTCCTCTCTCTTATGATGTGAGACGAAAACTTTTTTACAGCAGATTCCATGAAAACCTTTTTCAGAGATGTTCCGCCTGACGCGATCTTTGAGTTCTTGAAAGAGATTAACATTTTCATCGGATCTGAGATTTTACAGGGGAAAGATTTTTAACAAAATTTCGGATGTTTCTAGAAGATGTGTTTTTAAGAATTGTGTGAATGAATGACATAGGAGTTGATTTTAACGTGATGACAGCCCTAAATAGCCTTGTGGTGGGCTGGGCAAATAAGCAACATTACCTGACCTTACTATATATGGCCAGTATCTAGTTCTATACTGTAGTATGGATAAAACAGCGTTTTTGTAATCCCGATATCATCTTAGCTGTTTCTATACCGTATCACCACATCAGTTTTTTTCTCTGACAGTATCACCCAAAACCCTTTTTTTTTCTCTCTCCCAAAAACAGTTATTCAAGTGCAAAAGCACCAAACCCGTTATTTGTGTCACTGCATCATTAAATCAGCTATATAGCAGTGTCACCATTCCAATTGTTCATGTAGCAATATCACTGAGCCTGTCACTTTTTTTTTAAAATAACTATCACCAACCAATTATTCATATCGCAATGTTACCGGACCACTCATTTATTTAGCAGTATTACCAAATCAGCGTTTATGGAGCTGTACCGCTAAAGGGTTTTTTTTGTATAAGTATCAAACGAACAAGGTTTTAATGTAGCAATATCACCAAGAAGTTATTCATTATAGAGTATTATAGCACCAAACCGGTTATTCATACAGCCGTATACATCACTAGTCATTCATATAGCAGTATGCATTACCAAACCAGTTTTTTCATATAGCAGTATACATCACTATGTCATTCATATAGCAGTATGCATTACCAAACCAGTTATTCATATAGCAGTATGCTCACCAAACCAGTTATTCAATAGCAGTATGCATCACCAAACCCGTTATTTTATACAGCCTATGCATCACCAAACCAGTTATTCATACAGCCGTATGCATCACCAAACCATTATTCATACAGCCGTATGCATCACCAAACCAGTTATTCATACAGCCGTATGCATCACCAAACCAGTTAAATTTATACAGCAGTATGCATTACCCAAAAAAGTTATTCATACAGCAGTATGCATCACCAAACCAGTTATTCACACGAGTATGCATCACCAAACCCTTATTCATACAGCGTGGCATCACAACCGGTTATTCACACAGAGTATGCATCCCAAACCAGTTATTCATACAGCAGTATGCATCACCAAACCAGTTATTCTACAGCAGTATGCATTACCAAACCAGTTATTATACAGCAGTAGCATCACCAAACCAGTATTCATACAGCATATGCATCACAAACCAGACCAAGCGATATATCGTCTCTCCACCATGCTTCTGATTCGTGATGCATCGCCGGCTAGCGTATTTCCGCTGGACATTTTCTCTTTCGTAACGACTTTGTTTCTTTTTGGGGG
>CM031616.1:66483815-66486315 GCA_018398815.1 Conus ventricosus
CTCTCTCTCTCTCTCTCTCTCTCTCTCCTCTCTCTCTCTCTCTCTCTCTCTCTCTCTCTTATGATGTGAGACGCAAACATTTTACAGCAGATTCCATGAAAACCTTGTTCAGAGACGTTCCGCCTCACGCGATCTTTGAGTTCTTGAAAGAGATCAACATTTTTCATCGGATCTGAAATTTTACAGTGGAAAGTTTTTTAACAAAATTTCGGATGGGTTTTTAGAAGATGTGTTTTTTAAGAATTGTGTGAATGAATGACTTGTGAGTTGATTTTAACGTGATGACAGCCCTGATATAGCCCTTTGTGGTCGGCGGGGCTATAAGCAACATTACCTTACCTTACTGTATATGGGCCAGTATCTAGTTCTATGTAGTATGGATAAAACAGCGTTGTTGTAATCCCGGTATCATCTTAGCTGTTTCTATAGTGTATCACCACATCAGTCGTTTCTCTGTCAGTGCCAGCCAACCTTTTTTTTTCTCTCTACCAAAACAGTTATTAAAGTGCAATATCACCAAACCAGTTATTTGTGTCACTGCATCATTAAATCAGCTATATAGCAGTGTCACCATTCCAATTGTTCATGTAGCAATATCACTGAGCCTGTCACTTTTTAAAAAAAATCACTATCACCAAACCAATTATTCATATCGCAATGTTACCGGACCACTCATTTATTTAGCAGTATTACCAACTCAGGCGTTTATGGAGCTGTACCGCTAAAGGGTTTTTTATGGAGCTGTACCGCTAAAGGGTTTTTTATGGAGCTGTACCGCTAAAGGGTTTTTATGGAGCTGGTACCCGCTAAAGGGTTTTTTATGGAGCTGTACCGCTAAAGGGTTTTTATGGAGCTGTACCGCTAAAGGTATTTTATGGAGCTGTACCGCTAAAGGGTTTTTTTTGGAGCTGTACCGCTAAAGGTTTTTTTATGGAGCTGTACCGCTAAAGGGTTTTTTATGGAGCTGTACCGCTAAAGGGTTTTTTATGGAGCTGTACCGCTAAAGGGTTTTTTATGGAGCTGTACCGCTAAAGGGTTTTTATGTATAAGTATCAAACGAACAAGGTTTTAATGTAGCAATATCACCAAGAAGTCATTCATATAGCAGTAGTATAGCACCAAGAAGTCATTCATATAGCAGTAAGTATAGCACCAAGAAGTCATTCATATAGCAGTAGTATAGCACCAAGAAGTCATTCATATAGCAGTAGTATAGCACCAAGAAGTCATTCATATAGCAGTAGTATATCACCAAGAAGTCATTCATATAGCAGTAGTATAGCACCAAGAAGTCATTCATATAGCAGTAGTATAGCACCAAGAAGTCATCATATAGCAGTAGTATAGCACCAAACCGGTTATTCATATAGCAGTAGTATAGCACCAAACCGGTTATTCAATACAGCCGTATACATCACTGTCATTCATATAGCAGTAGTATAGCACCAAACCGGTTATTCATACAGCCGTATACATCACTATGTCATTCATATAGCAGTATTATAGCACCAAACCGGTTATTCATACAGCCGTATACATCACTATGTCATTCATATAGCAGTATGATAGCACCAAACCGGTTATTCATACAGCCGTATACATCACTATGTCATTCATATAGCAGTATGCATTACCAAACCAGTTATTCATATAGCAGTATACATCACTATGTCATTCATGTAGCAGTATGCATTACCAAACCAGTTATTCATATAGCAGTATGCATCACTTTGTCAATCATATAGCAGTATGCATTACCAAACCAGTTATTCATACAGCAGTATACATCACTTTGTCATTCATATAGCAGTATGCATTACCAAACCAGTTATTCATATAGCAGTATACATCACTATGTCATTCATGTAGCAGTATGCATTACCAAACCAGTTATTCATATAGCAGTATGCATCACCAAACCAGTTATTCATATAGCAGTATGCATCACCAAACCATTTTATTCATATAGCAGTATGCATCACCAAACCAGTTATTCATACAGCAGTATGCATCATTAAACAGGTATTCATACAGCAGTATGCATCACCAAACCAGTCATTCATATAGCAGTATGCATCACCAAACCAGTTATTCATATAGCAGTATGCATCACCAAACCAGTTATTCATACAGCAGTATGTATCACCAAACCAGTTATTCATATAGCAGTATCCATCACCAAACCAGTTATTCATACAGCAGTATGCATCACCAAACCAGTTATTCATACAGCAGTATGAAATCACCCAACCAGTTATTCATACAGCAGTATGCATCGCCCAACCAGTTATTCATACAGCAGTATGCATCACCCAACCAGTTATTCATACAGCAGTATGCATCACCAACCAGTTATTCATACAGCAGTATGCATCACCCAACCATTATTCATACAGCAGTATGCATCACCACCCAGTTAATTCATATAGCAGTATGCATCACCAAACCAGTTATTCATACAGCAGTATACATCACCAAACCAGACACAAGCGATATATCG
>CM031616.1:66491315-66518815 GCA_018398815.1 Conus ventricosus
GCGTGTGACGCATTACATGACAGAGGGGCAGGGTCTCTCCCGTGTTCACTGAAAGTCTTGACCCAGATCGCTCTGTTGTATATAATAATTCTAAATGTTTGTCTTTTCTTCACTGGAATGTAAATGGTTTACTTTCTAAATTACATGATAAAGAATTTGTATCGTTTGTTTGTTCCTTCGATTTCATTTGTTTTGTTGAAACATTTTTGGAAGAGTTTCATTCGTCAATATTATGGGATATAAGAAATTCTGTAAGCCTGCCATTAAACTTACAACCCGTGGAAGGCGTTCTGGTGGACTCGTTTGTCTTGTGAGGCACGAACTCTGTTCATTTGTTGAATTATTGGATATTCAATCGGATTCTTGTTTTGCTTTTGTGATTGATAAATCTCTTATGTGTTTGAACAAAACTATTTTGTACATCTGCGCTTACATACCACCGGCAGACTCACCTTATTATGCATATGCTGGCAATGACAATGGAATAAGTATGCTTGAAGAGTTTGTGAGTGATTGTTTACTTTCTGTTGATGATGCTTGTGTTATTAAGTGGATATTTTAACAGCAGGACTTCAAATATTTCACATGATTTGGAAGACGATGGGTTGCCTTTTGGCCATAAGCATTTAAGTAATCCTGTATGTACGAACAGGAAGTCCGAAGATACTGTGCTGAACAACTACGGTAAGATGTTGATTAATATGTGCACTGCTTTGAATTTGAATATTGTGAATGGTATGTGTCAGGCGATTTCGACAATCGCTACACATACATTTCTGAGAGAGAGCAATAGCGTCAATGATTATTTTATAATGTCACGTGACTTGCTTGCAAAATTTGTTAATAATTGTGAACTGCATGTGTTAGAAAGAGTTGAATCTGACCATATGCCTGTAATGATGAAATTCAGTTTTTCTAATGAAAACATAAATAATGCGAAAATGAATATTGGTAGATGTTTAATGGAGAAGTATGTATGGAATGATACTTATGCCAGTACTTTCAGTGATGCAATGTGCTCTCCTGAAATTCAGGAGAGAATAGAAATGGCGATTACAAAAATTGGTGTTGATGTTAACGAATCTTTGAGTATATTTTAACAGTTGCCTAAAAGATGCAGCTGAATGTATGAAAAAACAGTTTAACATAAATGCAAAACAAAGTTGTGATGACTGGTATGACGTAGAGTGTCGTAACGGTAAAAAAAGGCCCGTAACCATTTAAATAAATATCGTCGCACTTTATTACCCCCTGATCATTTTTCTTACTGTGCAGCCAGGCGTGAATACAAGAATCTGTTGAAACACAAACGTAAACAGTTTAACAGTAATTTAGTAGAACAGTTGGTTTCTTCTATGAATGACCAAAGGGAGTTTTGGAACTCAATGCGTAAAATCAACAATAAAGAAAACAACCGTCTAATAACATTGGTTTGGAAGACTGGTTTCAACATTTTCAGAAACTGCTTGAAAAAGACGTTGACACAGATGATGTTACAGATGAGGAAGGCAGTGGAAATGCTCAACATGACTCCAGTGATGATAGTAATTCCAGTAACGATTATTTCAATCGTCCAATTTCAAGGGATGAAATTATGATGGCCTTAAGAAAACTGAAAAGTCATAAAGCTAGTGGCCCTGATAGTATTATTGGTGAAATGGTGAAAAATGCATGTAAGTCTAATTTGATATTGGATTTTGTTACAAAGTATTTCAATTCTGTATTTGACAGGGGTTGTTTTTCCTGTGCTGTGGACAGAATCAATAAGTTCTTCCTTTATATAAAAAGGGTAATGTTGATGATCCTAATAATTATAGAGGAATTTCTTTGTGTAATGTTTGTAGTAAATTGTACAGTACTGTTATCAATGCAAGACTGCAGAGTGGGTAAGGAAAAGAACCTCACAGGTGAATGCCAAGCTGGATTTAAACGAAATTACTCCACGATAGACCACATGTTCACTTTAATGGCGTTTGTGCAAAAGCAGTTTTGTTTGAATCGTAAATTATACGTCGCTTTTATTGATTTTGAGAAAGCATTTGATTCTGTTAACAGGAGTAATTATGGCGAATTTTGTTTAAAAATGGGATAAGAGGTAAATTGTATCAATGTGTCATGAACATGTACGACTCTGTAAAAGCTAGAGTAAGAAGCGGCGGTTCTCTGACTGATTATATAACCTGTACAACTGGAGTTAAACAAGGGGATGTTTGTAGTCCCATTTTGTTTTCTTTGTTCATTAATGAATTAACGAAAGAAGTGACTAATTCTGGACGACATGGAGCAAAATTCATAAATGATTTTTTGGAAATTTTCATTCTTCTTTTAGCTGACGATGTTGCATTGATGTCTGAAACGATAGTTGGTTTACAAACCCAGTTGAACAGTTTAGAAAGAGCATCCGCTTCACTTCGATTAAACATAAACATGAATAAAAGCAATATAATTGTGTTCAGAAAGGGTGGATATCTTGCAGCCAGAGAAAGGTGGGTATATAATGGAACTGCTATGCCCGTTGTGAATGCTTACAAATATCTTGGCATATATTTTTCTACACGTTTAAGCTTTACCTTCGCTTGTAAAGATCTTGCAAGTAGAGCTAAATATGCATTATTGTGTATACTGAAGAAATTAACGATGTTAAATAATGAATCTTGACTTTATTTTTGAAATTATTTGATGCTCAAATTCAACCGATGCTACAATATGGTGCTGAAATATGGGTTTTGATTCTGCTGCTATGCACATTGAGAAAATCCACCTGTATGCTCTTAAGAAATTTATTGGTGTTTCTTTGAAAACACCGAACGATCTGGTATATGGAGAGACCAATAGATACCCTATACATTTAACTTCAGTGGTAAAGTGTATTCGTTACTGGCTAAGAATAACACAAATGGAACAACACAGATTGCCATACAAAGCCTACACTATGCTTTTAGAGTTAGATAACAGGGGAAAGAAAAACTGGACCTCTAATTTAAGACTAAAATTGTATGAATTCGGATTTGGTTTTGTGTGGGAAAACCAGGGTGTTGGTGATGTAAATGGTTTTGTTCGTGTGTTTCGGCAAAGATTGATTGATTGTAGTTGGCAGAGGTGGAACTCGCATGTTGAAGACAGCCCTAGGTTTTCTATTTACAGACTGTTAAATCCTATGCATTGCATTCCTACCTATTTGTCAATGGCTATTAATAAACATTTGAGACATGCTGTGACAAAGTTTAGATTGGGTATTTCAGATATCTTTGCACATTCTCAACGATATAGAGTTGTAGGTGATCGTATGATTTTTTGTCCATTGTGTCACGAATCGCAGGAGAATGAAGTTCATTTTGTTCTTTCATGTCCAGAATTAAGTGATTTAAGACAACAGTTATATCCCTCCTAAATACTTTAGACATCCATCCTTGTTTAAATTAATCTTGTTAATGGCATCGACAAATGATAAAATAGTGAAACAGTTTGCTGTTTATTTGTACAGAGGTTTTAAACAGCGTAACTCTATGTTAGCTTAAAGTTGTTTACATCATCTACTAGAAATGTGTCGTGTAAAGTTGCTCTGTGTACATCCCCCTTCTAAGGGGCTATGGCCTATACGAATAAAAGACTTGTCTTGTCTTGTCTTGTCTCTCTCTCTCTCTCCTCTCTCTCCTCTCTCTCTCTCTCTCTCTCTCTCTCTCTCTCTCTCTCCTCTCCTCTCTTTGTCTCTCTTACTCTCTCTCTCTATGCTCTCTCTCTCTCTCTCCTCATCTCTCTCTCTCTCTCTCTCTCTGACCACTGCCACTTACATACGCCGAGGCCTTTCTTTAGACATTTCAACCGGGGCATGCATCACAAATTCCCTCGCTTCCCTGTTCGCGCCCCTCCCCCTCTCACACACACACACACACACAACACACACACACACACAACACACACACACACACTCTCTCTCTCTCTCTCTCTCATCTCTCTCTCTCTCTCTCTCTCTCCTCTCTCTCTCCCTCTCTCTCTGTCTCTCTCTCTCTCTCTATCTCTCTCTCCCCCCCCTCTCTCCTCTCCCCTCTCTCTCTCTCTCTCTCTCCTCTCTCTCTCTCTCTCTCTCTCTCTCTCTCTTCATTTTCTTGCTGATTCCCATCAATTCTGCATCTTTCCTTTCAAATGCAGTAAACTATCGTAAATACAGAACAGGGGGAGCTAGACTAATCGCTCACAGTTTCAGTTCTGTTAATCGTCGATTGACTGACATGTGCGTGGAATCAATTTGTGACGATGTGGCAGCCCGGCCCCACGTGACCCGCGGTGGCCGGCAGGGCTATAAACAACAGGATCAGAGTCACAGGTAGATTGGCTGATTGAAGAAGGGAAATGCCGTGTGTCTGATAAACTGGTGTCTCAGCATTTCACACGGATTGGTCGACCCCCGTTTTCTCTTCAAGTGAGATTGATAATATAATGCTCTCTCACACACACGCACGCACGCACGCACGCACTCGGGCGCGCGCGCGCGCACGCACACACACACACACACACACACACACACACACACACACACACACACACACACACACACACACACACACACACACACACACACACAACACACTGACTGACTGAAACCAATTTATTGTCAGATTAACTCACGGTTGTACTGACAAACACACACACACACACACACACCACACACACACACACACACACGCACACACACACACACACACACACACACACACACACACACACACATGCGCGCGCGCGCGCACGTACACACTCACACACATGCATGCATATAATACTCACGCACGCACGCACGCCTCTGTCTTTCTTTCTCTCTCTCTCTCTCTCTCTCTCTCTCTCTCTCTCTCTCTCTCTCTCTCTCTCTCTCTCTCTCTCTTTTTTTTTTTTTTTTTTTACAGACGCGCGCACACACACACGCTCGCGCGTGCAGATGAACCTGATTTGAATGGCGGGATGGGTGGTTGGTTCTGTTGTTGGTTTGGTTGTTTTTTTGGGGTTTTGTTGTTGTTTTGGTGGGGGTTTTGTTTTTGTTTTTTCAACCTTTGACAATTTTTTTGGTGTTTGTTGTTGTTGTTATTGTTGTTTAAAACCGTTGACAGTCCCGACGCGAGGTCTTCCAGCGTGACAAAGCCGTTGGTGTCACAACTGTCACGCGCGTGACCCTGAATACCCCCCACCCCTCCCTCCCCCCATGCAGATGGGTGACGGGATGTTTTGTTACCGTGACCAAAGCCACGCCACTAACTGTCTCCTCTAAATGACACCGAGACATGGGTGGCGAGGGCTGCTGCAGAGGGCTGCTGTTGCTTCCTTGGCTGATTGGTGGGTTGGTGGGTGGGTTGGTTGGCAGGTTTGGCTTTGTTTAGTTTGGTTCTGCTGTGGTTTTTAGTCTGACGATGGAAAAACTTCACAATTCGAAGAACGTTATTGTCGTAAATTGTCGTCAGCAAGTGCTTTAAACTGTGAGATATTAACTGCTTCAAACAAAGTCGTTTACCATTATTTTTGTTGTTATTGTTATTACCATTATTGTAGTTGTTATTGGTTGTCGTCGTCGTTGTTGTTGTTGTCATCATCATGATCATCACCACCACCACCACCATCAGTGTCATCATCATTGTTATTATATTATTATTATTATTATTATATTATTATTAAATATCATTATTATCATTGTTGTTATTATTAGCAGCAGCAGCAACACCAACATTACAAAGAGTATTACTTTCAGAATTGTGATTATGGGTGATGCTAATAGGAATGTTCGTGATAGTATTGGTAGTAATATTATTACTGTCAAGATAATTGTTCTTGTTGCTTATGAAGGTTTCACGCTGACAGAAATGGATTCAGGTAAGTGGAATCGCGTGTGGTCCAAAGTCGTTTTTTTGTCTGTTTTTTGTTCCCCTCTCTCTCTCGCTCGATCGCTCCCACGCACGCACGCACGCACGCACGCGCGCGCACGCACACACACACACACACACACACACACACACACACACACACACACACACACACACACACACACAAAAGCCACTCTGATTTCCTTCACCTCACCGAGCAGTGTGCAAGCTGTTGACCTTGGCCAGGTGAAAGGGAGAGAAGCCACGGCCGCCTGCCCCAGCCAGACACGGCCGTATTGATGAGGGAGGAAGATGAACTGGAGGGGGAGGGGGGGGGGGGGCACAGACTCGGGTGTCGGGGACAGAGAGGGCTACCTACCACCTCAGAACCGTGCCTTGAGACAATAGGTCCAGTGCGGTGTCGGGTAGTGGGGAATAGGGGTACTTGTTGCGGATTTTTGAAACCAGATAGTAAGCGTTCCGGGAAACTCTCAGCAAACACTGAAACGGAAGGCGAGGCTGACATTATAGGCACAAAAAGCCGGCACAGTGGTTTGTTTTGTTAGGGTTTTTCTTTTCTTTTTTTTTCGTGTGTGTGTGTGTGTGTGTGTGTGTGTGTGTGTGTGTGTTGTTCTTCTGTTTTAGTTTTTTTGCTATCCCATCCTTTGTTTCACCTCAGTGGCACTGCACCCACGCCGCTCATTCCAACACCCCCCCCCCCCACCCCCACCCCCCCCCCACGCCCCCCCTCCCCCGGCCTCCCTGTCCACAGCTACAGCCCCGGCACCGGCAATCCACAGGGAGCAGTCAATGTCAAGTTTTCAAGAGGCAACCCACCGGAGGAGACGCTGCACTGCTGCCGAGTCACTTCGGAGGTGTTCAGTGGTGCTTGTTCTGATCCAGCATACGTTAGGACACCAGCTACTAAGCCCCCTACTGACGACAATAATTGCGTAGTCGCTGAGCCGGTGTGAGTGAGCTCTCCCTCCGAAGGGCGCCACCACGTCCGTCCAACGACAGCCTCCATGAATTCGTCAGTACCGATGACCCCGAAGGAATCAAACCAAGGCCACAGGCGTGGAGAGGACATTAAAACTGAGGTCATCATGAGAGCAGGGCATGAAGGCCATAGAATTTGAGACTTTTTTTTTTTGCACAGATTATTGTTGTTGTTGTTTGAGGGACGAGGGGGTGGGGTGGGAACGGTGTCGGTGGGCTTTCTTCAACAGACAGACAGAGGATCTTCCCGGAATGTTGTTCATTCGTGGCGTACCCTTTGTGTGCATTACTAAGGCAGTTTATTTATCTAGCCGTAACTCGCTCGGCTTCACTGTTGGACACAGACGTGGTGTAGCGGTTTTAGGCGTGTCCCGCACGCCATAACGTCTCTTGGACGAAAGCGAAACTGAAACTGCCGTGTAGTGGAGTGCGCGCGTCTTGCAGAGGGCACCACGCCGCCGTCTGATTCGTTGTTTCAGGTGTGGCGGTGTCAGTTTGCCTGTTTCCTGACGTTGAGGCACAGTGACCGGAGTGGACAGCATTTAAACCCTCCTCCTCATCCCTTCTCACACACACACACACACATACACACACACACACATACCCTGAGCCCTACTGCTGCCTGCCTCTCTCTCTCTCTCTCTCTCTCTCTCTCTCTCTCTCTCTCTCTCGTGCGGGACACGCTCTCTCCTTCCTCTTCATTATTATTATTCTCATTTTTATTTTATTTTATTTTTTTGTTATTATATTTTTGTTGTTGTTTTGTTTATTATTATTCTTATTTTTTGTTTTGTTTTCATTATTATTCTTATTTTTTGTTTTGTTTATTATTATTCTTATTTTTTTTTTGTTTTCATTTATCTTCTATTTTCATTTGATGTTCCTCTATGATTACATGACCGCTTTGCTTGCTTCTTTGATTTCTTACATTAATTGATTTCACTGCATGTTGTAGTCCCTACTCAGGGCGAGGACTGGATGTAAAAAAGCACGTTAGTGCTTATCTATTATCCTCGTAAATAAAGAATTTTGTCTTGTCTTGTCTTGTCTTGTCTCTCTCTCCCTCTCGTTCTCTCTCTCTTTCTCTCTCTCCTCTCTCTCTCTCTCTCTTCTCTCTCTCTCCTCCTCTCTCTCCTCACTCTCTCTCTCTCTCTCTCTGTCTCTCTCATATCAGCCGCGCTTATCAGTGAGTCATTGTCAGTATTCTCCACCACCTCTCCTCCCTCTCACTCACTCTCTCTCTCTCTCTCTCTCTCTCCTCTCCTCTCTCTCCTCTCTCTCTCTCTTTCTCTCTCTCTCTCTCTCATCTCTCTCTCCTCTCTCTCTCTCTCTCTCCTTCATGGGGTTTGCACAACCACGACAATACAAGCAAGTGTGGCTTACGTCAGGGAGACAGACATTCCTCACCTCGCACCCAGCTAGTCGACAAACCATCACAGAATCTGCCTCGGTTCCGCAACCCCCCACCTCCACCCCCCAGCCCTCACCCTCACTCAGGAAATAAGTAACAACAGAGAACTTGCTGCAAGGGCTTACCCATTGACTCCACACATCCAGGGTGTCTTACCGTCATATGCCCGGTCCATTCTGCCCACATCTTCCTCAAGACGAGACAACACAGACAACACACACAGGATACACAGACACTACACACAGATACCACAACAACACACACAGGACACCACAGACACTACACACAGATACCACAGACACTACACACACAGGACACCACAGACAACACACAGGATACCACAGACAACACACACAGATACCACAGACACTACACACACAGGATACCACAACACTACACACACAGGATACCACAGACAACACACACACAGATACCACAGACACTACACACAGGATACCACAGACAACACACACAGGAACCACAGACACTACACACAGGATACCACAGACACTACACACACAGGACACCACAGACACTACACACAGGATACCACAGACACTACACACAGGATACCACAGACAACACACACAGGATACCACAGACACTACACACAGGATACCACAGACACTACACACAGGATACCACAGACACAACACACACAGGATACCACAGACACTACACACAGGATACCACAGACACTACACACAGGATACCACAGACACTACACACACAGGATACCACAGACACTACACACAGGACACCACAGACACAACACCCAGGACCACCACAGACACTACACACACAGGACACCACAGACACTACACACAGACACCACAGACACTACACACACAGATACCACAGACCACTACACCACAGGATACCACAGACACTACACACAGGACACCACAGACACTACACACACAGGATACCACAGACACTCCCACACACAGACACCACAGACACTACACACACAGATACCACAGACACACACACAGGATACCACAGACACTACACACAGATACCACAGACACTACACACACAGGATACCACAGACACTACAAACACAGGATACCACAGACACTACACACACAGGATACCACAGACAACACACACAGGACACCACAGACACAACACACAGGACACCACAGACACTTCACACACAGGACACCACAGACAACACACACAGGACACCACAGACACAACACACAGGATACCCCAGACACTACACACAGGATACCACAGACACTACACACACAGGATACCACAGACACTACACACAGGATACCACAGACACTACACACAGGATACCACAGACACTACACACAGGATACCACAGACACTACACACACAGGATACCACAGACACTACACACAGAGATACCACAGACACTACACACAGGATACCACAGACACTACACACACAGGATACCACAGACACTACACACAGGACACCACATACACTACACACAGGACACCACAGACACTACACACAGGATACCACAGACACTACACACACAGATACCACAGACACTACACACAGGATACCACAGACACTACACACAGGATACTACAGACACTAACACACACAGGATACCACAGACACTACACACAGGATACCACAGACACTACACACACAGGATACCACAGACACTACACACACAGGATACCACAGACACTACACACAGGATACCACAGACACTACACACAGATACCACAGACACAAACACACACAGGATACCACAGACACTACACACAGGATACCACAGACACTACACACAGGACACCACAGACACTACACACAGATACCACAGACACTACACACACAGAATACCACAGACACTACACACAGGATACCACAGACACTACACACACAGGATACCACAGACACAAACACACAGGATACCACAGACACTACACACACAGATACCACAGACACTACACACAGGATACCACAGACACTACACACAGATACCACAGACACTACACACAGGATACCACAGACACTACACACACAGGATACCACAGACACAACACACAGGATACCACAGACACTACACACGGGATACCACAGACACTACACACACAGGACACCACAGACACTACACACAGGATACCACAGACACTACACACAGGATACCACAGACACTACACACAGGATACCACAGACACTACACACAGGATACCACAGACACTACACACACAGGATACCACAGACACTACACACAGATACCACAGACACTACACACAGGATACCACAGACACTACACACAGGATACCACAGACACTACACACAGGATACCACAGACACTACACACACACAGGATACCACAGACACTACACACACAGATACCACAGACAACAAACACACACAGGATACCACAGACACTACACACACAGGATACCACAGACAACACACACAGTATACCACAGACACTACACACAGGATACCACAGACAACACACACAGGACAACCACAGACAACACACACAGGATACCACAGACACTACACACACAGGATACCACAGACACAACACACAGGATACCACAGACAACACACACAGGACACCACAGACAACACACACAGGACACCACAGACACTACACCACACAGGATACCACAGACACAACACACGGGAAACACCACAGACACTACACACACAGGATACCACAGACACTACACACACAGGATACCACAGACACTACACACACAGGATACCACAGACACTACACACACAGGATACCACAGACACTACACACAGGATACCACAGACACTACACACACAGGATACCACAGACACTACACACACAGGATACCACAGACACTACACACAGGATACCACAACACTACACACACAGGATACCACAGACACTACACACAGGATACCACAGACACTACACACACAGGATACCACAGACACTACACACACAGGACACCACAGACACAAACACACAGGACACCACAGACACTACACACACAGGATACCACAGACACTACACACAGGATACCACATACACTACACACAGGATACCACAGACACTACACACACAGGATACCACAGACACAACACACAGGATACCACAGACACTACACACACAGGATACCACAGACAACACACACAGGATACCACAGACACTACACACAGGATACCACAGACACAACACACAGGACACCACAGACAACACACACAGGATACCAAAAGACAACACACCACATGATACCACAGACAATACACACAGGATACCCACAGACAACACACACAGGATACCACAGACACAACACACAGGATACCACAGACACAACACACAGGACACCACAGACAACACACACAGGAACACCACAGACACTACACACAGGAAAACCACAGACACTACACACAGAATACCACAGACAATACACACAGGATACCACAGACAACACACACAGGACACCACAGACACTACACACACAGGATACCACAGACACTACACACAGATACCACAGACACTACACACACAGGACACCACAGACACTACACACACAGGACACCACAGACACTACACACAGGATACCACAGACACTACACACACAGGATACCACAGACACTACACACAGGATACCAACAGACACTACACACACAGGATACCACAGACACTACAACACAGATACCACAGACACTACACACACAGGATACCACAGACACTACACACAGGATACCACAGACACTAACACACACAGGACACCACAGACACTACACACAGGATACCACAGACACTACACACACAGGATACCACAGACACTACACACAGGATACCACAGACACTACACACACAGGATACCACAGACACTACACACACAGGACACCACAGACACTACACACAGGATACCACAGACATTACACACACAGGATACCACAGACACTACACACACACGATACCACAGACACTACACACACAGGACACCACAGACACTACACACAGGATACCACAGACACTACACACACAGGATACCACAGACACTACACACAGGATACCACAGACACAACACACAGATACCACAGACACTACACACACAGATACCACAGACAACACACACAGTATACCACAGACACAACACACAGGACACCACAGACAACACACACAGGACACCACAGACACAACACACAGGACACCACAGACAACACACACAGGACACCACAGACAACACACACAGGATGCCACAGACAACACACACAGACACCACAGACACTACACACACAGGATACCACAGACAACACACACAGACACCACAGACACAACACACAGGACACCACAGACAACACACACAGGACACCACAGACACTACACACACAGGATACCACAGACTAACACACACAGACACCACAGACACAACACACAGGATACCACAGACACTACACACAGGACACCACAGACAACACACACAGGATGCCACAGACAACACAAAACAGGACACCACAGACACTACACACACACAGATACCACAGACACAACACACAGGACACCACAGACACTACACACAGGAACCACAGACCACTACACACAGGACAGCACAGACAACACACACAGGAAACACCACAGACAACACACACAGGATACCACAGACAACACACACAGGATACCACAGACACTACACACACAAGGATACCACAGACACTACACACAGGATACCACAGACACTAACACACAGGAAAACCACAGACACAACACACGGGACACCACAACACTACAAACACAGGATGCCACAGACACTACACACAGGATACCACAGACACTACACACAGGATACCACAGACCACTACAAACACAGATACCACAGACACTACACACAGGACACCACAGACACAACACACAGGATAACCACAGACACACACACACAGGATACCACAGACACTACACACAGGACACCACAGACACTACACACACAGGATACCACAACACTACACACGGGACACCACAGACACTACACACAGGACACCACAACACTACACACAGGATACCACAGACACTACACACAGGACACCACAGACACTACACACAGATACCACAGACACAACACACACAGATACCACAGACACTACACACACAGGATACCACAGACACTACACACACAGGATACCACAGACACTACACACAGATACCACAGACACTACACACACAGATACCACAGACCTACACACAGGATACCACAGACACTACACACAGGATACCACAGACACTACAACACGGGATACCACAGACACTACACACACAGGATACCACAGACACTACACACACAGGATAACCACAGACAACACACACAGATACCACAGACACAACACACAGGATTCCACAGACACAACACACAGGACACCACAGACACTACACACACAGGATACCACAGACACAACACACAGGATACCACAGACACTACACACAGGACACCACAGACACTACACACACAGGATACCACAGACACTACACACACAGGATACCACAGACACTACACACACAGGATACCACAGACAACACACACGGGATACCACAGACACTACACACACAGATACCACAGACACTACACACACGGGAAAACCACAGACACTACACACAGCAGGATACCACAGACACTACAAAACAAAGATACCACAGACAACCACACAGGATACCACAGACACTACACACACAGGACACCACAGCCACTAACACACACAGGATACCACAGACACTACCCCACACAGGATACCACAGACACTACACACAGGATACCACAGACACACACCCCAGGATACCACAGACACTACACACACAGGACACCACAGACACAACACACAGGATACCACAGACACAACACACAGATACCACAGACACACTACACACAGGATACCACAGACACTACACACACAGACACCACAGACACTACACACAGAAACCACAGACACTACACACAGGATACCACAGACACTACACACACAGGATACCACAGACACTACACACACAGGATACCACAGACACAACACACAGGATACCACAGACACTAAAACACACAGATACCACAGACACTACACACAGGACACCACAGACAACACACACAGGATACCACAGACACAACACACAGGACACCACAGACACTACACACACAGGATACCACAGACAACACACACAGGATACCACAGACACTACACACAGGATACCACAGACAACACACACGGGACACCACAGACAACACACACAGGATACCACAGACACTACACACACAGGATACCACAGACACAACACACAGGATACCACAGAAACACACACAGGACAACCACAGACAACACACACAAGACACCAAAAAGACACTACACACACAGATACCACAGACACAACACACAGGACACCACAGACACTACACACACAGGAACCACAGACACTAACACACACAGATACCACAGACACTACACACAGGATACCACAGACACAACACACAGGATACCACAGACACTACACACACAGGACACCACAGACACTACAACACAGGATACCACAGACACTACACACACAGGATACCACAGACACTACACCACAGGGATACCACAGACACTACACACAGGATACCACAGACACTACACACACAGGATCCCCAAACAGACACTACACACACAGGATACCACAGACACTACACAACACAGGATACCACAGACACTAAACACACAGGATACCACAGACACACACACAGGATACCAAGACACTACACACACAGGACACCACAGACACTAAAAACACAGATACCACAGACACTACACACACAGACACCACAGACACAACACACACAGGATACCACAGACACTACACACACGGATACCACAGACACTAAACACACACAGACACCACAGACACAACACACAGGACACCACAGACACTACACACACAGATACCACAGACACAAACACACAGGATACCACAGACACTACACACAGGATACCACAGACACTACACACACAGGATACCACAGAAAACTACACACACAGGATACCACAGACACAACACACAGGACACCACAGACACTACACACACAGGATACCACAGACAACACACACAGGATACCACAGACACTACACACAGATACCACAGACACAACACACAGGCCCACCAAACAGACAACACACACAGGAACCACAGACAACACACACATGATACCACAGACAATACACACCAGGATACCACAGACAACACACACAGATACCACAGACACAACACACGGGATACCACAGACACAACACACAGGACACCACAGACAACACACACGGGACACCACAGACACTACACACAGATACCACAGACACTACACACAGGATACCACAGACAATACACACGGGATACCACAGACAACACACACAGGATACCACAGACAATACACACAGGATACCACAGCCCAACACACACAGGATGCCACAGACAACACACACAGGATACCACAGACACTACACACAGGATACCACAGACACTAACACAAAAGGATACCACAGACACACACACGGGATACCACAGACACAACACACAGGACACCACAGACAATACACACAGACACCACAGACAACACACACAGGACACCACAGACACTACACACACAGGATACCACAGACACTACACACAGGATACCACAGACACAACACACAGGACACCACAGACAACACACACAGGATACCACAGACAACACACACACAGGATACCACAGACACTACACACACAGGATACCACAGACACAACACACAGGATACCACAGACACTACACAAAACAGGATACCACAGACACAACACACAGGATACCACAGACACTACACACACAGGATACCACAGACACTACACACGGGATACCACAGACACTACACACACAGGATACCACAGACACTACACACAGGATACCACAGACACAAACACACACAGGATACCACAGACACTACACACACAGGATACCACAGACACAACACACAGATACCACAGACACTACACACACAGGATACCACAGACACTACACACAGGATACCACAGACACTACACACACAGGACACCACAGACACTACACACAGGACACCACAGACACTACACACAGGATACCACAGACACTACACACACAGGATACCAACAGACACTACCACACAGGACACCACAGACACTAACACACACAGGATACCACAGACACTACACACAGGATACCACAGACACTACACACAGGATACCACAGACACTACACACAGTATACCACAGACACTACACACAGGATACCACAGACATTACAACACAGTATACCACAGACACTACACACACAGGATACCACAGACACTACACACACAGGACACCACAGACACTACACACACAGGATACCACAGACACTACACACAGATACCACAGACATTACACACAGTATACCACAGACACTACACACAGGACACCACAGACACTAACACACAGGATACCACAGACACTACACACACAGGATACCACAGACACTACACACACAGGACACCACAGACACTACACACACAGGATACCACAGACACTACACACACAGATACCACAGACACTACCCCACAGGATACCACAGACACTAAAACACAGATACCACAGACACTACCACACACAGGATACCACAGACACTAACACACACAGAATACCACAGACACAACACACAGGACACCACAGACACTACACACACAGGATACCACAGACAACACACACAGGATACCACAGACACTACACCACAGGATACCACAGACACAACACACAGGACACCACAGACAACACACACAGGATACCACAGACAACACACACATGATACCACAGACAATACACACAGGATACCACAGACAACACACACAGGATACCACAGACACAACACACAGGATACCACAGACACAACACACAGACACCACAGACAACACACACAGGACACCACAGACACTACACACAGATACCACAGACACTACACACAGGATACCACAGACACTACACACACAGGATACCACAGACACTACACACACAGGACACCACAGACACAACACACAGGACACCACAGACACTACACACACAGGATACCACAGACAACACACACAGGATACCACAGACACTACACACAGGATACCACAGACACAACACACAGGACACCACAGACAACACACACAGGATACCACAGACAACACACACATGATACCACAGACAATACACACAGGATACCACAGACAACACACACAGGATACCACAGACACAACACACGGGATACCACAGACACAACACACAGGACACCACAGACAACACACACAGGACACCACAGACACTACACACAGGATACCACAGACACTACACACAGGATACCACAGACAATACACACAGGATACCACAGACAACACACACAGGATACCACAGACAATACACACAGGATACCACAGACAACACACACAGATGCCACAGACAACACACACGGGATACCACAGACACTACACACAGGATACCACAGACACTACACACACAGGATACCACAGACACTACACACAGGATACCACAGACACAACACACAGGACACCACAGACAATACACACAGGACACCACAGACAACACACACAGGACACCACAGACACTACACACACAGATACCACAGACACTACACACAGGATACCACAGACACAACACACAGGACACCACAGACAACACACACAGGATACCACAGACAACACACACATGATACCACAGACAATACACACAGGATACCACAGACAACACACACAGATACCACAGACACAACACACAGGATACCACAGACACAACACACAGGACACCACAGACAACACACACAGGACACCACAGACACTACACACAGGATACCACAGACACTACACACAGGATACCACAGACACTACACACACAGGATACCACAGACACTACACACACAGGACACCACAGACACAACACACAGGACACCACAGACACTACACACACAGGATACCACAGACAACACACACGGGAAATACCACAGACCACTACACACGGGATACCACAGACACAACACACAGGACACCACAGACAACACACACAGGATACCACAGACAACCCCACACATGATACCACAGACAATACACACAGGATACCACAGACAACACACACAGGAAACCACAGACACAACACACAGGATACCACAGACACAACACACAGGACACCACAGACAACACACACAGGACACCACAGACACTACACACAGAATCCACAGACACTACACACGGGATACCACAGACAATACACACAGGATACCACAGACAACACACACGGGATACCACAGACAATACACACAGGATACCACAGACAACACACACAGGATGCCACAGACAACACACACAGGATACCACAGACACTACACACAGGATACCACAGACACTACACACACAGGATACCACAGACACTACACACAGGATACCACAGACACAACACACAGGACACCACAGACAATACACACAGGACACCACAGACAACACACACAGGACACCACAGACACTACACACACAGGATACCACAGACACTACACACAGGATACCACAGACACAACACACAGACACCACAGACAACACACACGGGATACCACAGACAACACACACACAGGATACCACAGACACTACACCCCACAGGATACCACAGACACAACACACGGGATACCACAGACACTACACACACAGAAAACCACAACACTACACACAGGATACCACAGACACTACACACACAGGATACCACAGACACAAACACACAGGATACCACAACACTACAACACACAGGATACCACAAGACACTACACACAGGAACCACAGACACTACACACACAGGATACCACAGACACTACACACACAGGATACCACAGACACTACACACACAGGATACCACAGACACTACACACACAGGATACCCACAGACACTACACACACAGGATACCACAGACAACACACACAGGATACCACAGACACTACACACAGGATACCACAGACACTACACACACAGGACACCACAGACACTACACACAGGACACCACAGACACTACACACAGGAAAACCACAGACACTACACACACAGGATACCACAGACACTACACACACAGGACACCACAGACACTACACACAGGACACCACAGACACTACACACAGGATACCACAGACACTACACACACAGGACACCACAGACACTACACACACAGGACACCACAGACACTACACACAGGATACCACAGACACTACACACACAGGATACCACAGACACTACACACAGGATACCACAGACACTACACACACAGGATACCACAGACACTACACACAGGATACCACAGACACTACACACACAGAAACCACAGACACTACACACAGGATACCACAGACACTACACACACAGGACACCACAGACACTACACACAGGATACCACAGACATTACACACACAGGATACCACAGACACTAACACACAGATACCACAGACACTACACACACAGGATACCACAGACACTACACACACAGACACCACAGACACTACACACAGATACCACAGACACTACACACACAGGATACCACAGACACTACACACAGGAACCACAGACACTACACACACAGGACACCACAGACACAAACACACAGGATACCACAGACACTACACACACAGATACCACAGACACTACACACAGGATACCACAGACACTACACACAGGATACCACAGACACTACACACACAGGATACCACAGACAACACACACGGGATACCACAGACACAACACACAGACACCACAGACAACACACACAGACACCACAGACACAACACACAGGACCACCACAGACAACACACACAGACACCACAGACAACACACACAGGATGCCACAGACAACACACACAGGACACCACAGACACTACACACACAGGATACCACAACAACACACACAGGACACCACAGACACAACACACAGACACCACAGACAACACACACAGGACAACCACAGACACTAAAACACACAGATACCCCCAGACAACACACACAGGACACCACAGACACAACACACAGGATACCACAGACACTACACACAGGAAAACCACAGACAACACACACAGGATGCCACAGACAACACACACAGACACCACAGACACTACACACACAGGATACCACAGACACAACACACAGGACACCACAGACACAACACACAGGAAAACCACAGACACTACACACAGGACAGCACAGACAACACACACAGGACACCACAGACAACACACACGGGAAATACCACAGACAACACACACAGGAATACCACAGACACTACACACACAGAGGATACCACAGACACTACACACAGGATACCACAGACACTACACACAGGACACCACAGACACAACACACAGGACACCACAGACACTACACACACAGATGCCACAGACACTACACACAGGATACCACAGACACTACACACAGGATACCACAGACACTACAAACACAGGATACCACAGACACTACACACAGGACACCACAGACACAACACACAGGATACCACAGACACTACACACACAGATACCACAGACACTACACACAGGACACCACAGACACTACAACACACAGGATACCACAGACACTACACACAGACACCACAGACACTACACACAGGACACCACAGACACTACACACAGATACCACAGACACTACACTCAGGATACCACAGACAACACACACAGGATTCCACAGACACTACACACAGGATACCACAGACACTACACACAGGATACCACAGACAACACACACAGGATTCCACAGACACAACACACAGGATACCACAGACACTACACACACAGGATACCACAGACACTACACACAGGATACCACAGACACTACACACACAGGACACCACAGACACTACACACAGGATACCACAGACACTACACACACAGGATACCACAGACACTACACACACAGGATACCACAGACACTACACACACAGGATACCACAGACACTACACACACAGGACACCACAGACACTACACACAGATACCACAGACACTACACACAGGAACCACAGACACTACACACAGTATACCACAGACACTACACACAGATACCACAGACACTACACACACGGGATACCACAGACACAACACACACAGGATACCACAGACACTACACACAGGATACCACAGACAACACACACAGGACACCACAGACAACACACACAGGATACCACAGACACTACACAAAAGGATACCACAGACAACACACACAGGACACCACAGACAACACACACAGTATACCACAGACACTACACACAGGATACCACAGACACTACACACACAGGATACCACAGACACAACACACACAGGATACCACAGACACTACACACAGGACACCACAGACACAAACACACACAGGACACCACAGACACACACACAGGATACCACAGACACTAAAACACACAGGACACCAGAGACACTACACACACAAAATACCACAGACACTACACACAGGATACCACAGACACAACACACAGGATACCACAGACAACACACACGGGACACCACAGACAACACACACAGGATACCACAGACACTACACACAGGATACCACAGACACTACACACAGGATACCACAGACACTACACACAGGATACCACAGACACTACACACAGGATACCACAGACACTACACACACAGGATACCACAGACACTACACACAGGATACCACAGACACTACACACACAGGATACCACAGACACTACACACAGGATACCACATACACTACACACACAGGACACCACAGACACTACACACAGGACACCACAGACACAACACAGGATACCACAGACACAACACACAGGATACCACAGACACTACACACGGGACACCACAGACACTACACACAGGACGCCACAGACAACACACACAGGATACCACAGACACTACACACACAGGACACCACAGACACTACAACACAGGACACCACAGACAACACACACAGGATACCACAGACACTACACACAGGATACCACAGACACTACACACAGGACACCACAGACAACACACACAGGATACCACAGACAACACACACACAGGATACCACAGACACTACACACGGGATACCACAGACACTACACACACAGGATACCACAGACACTGACACACGGGAAATACCACAGACACAACACACACAGGATACCACAGACACTACACACAGGATACCACAGACACTACACACAGGATACCACAGACACTACACACACAGGATACCACAGACACTACACACGATACCACAGACACTACACACACAGGATACCACAGACACTACACACACAGGATACCACAGACACTAACACACAGGATACCACAGACACTACACACAGGACACCACAGACAACACACACAGGATACCACAGACAACACACACACAGATACCACAGACACTACACACAGGATACCACAGACACTACACACAGGATACCACAGACACTACACACCCCAGGATACCACAGACACTACACACAGGATACCACAGACACTACACACAGATACCACAGACACTACACACACAGGAAACCACAGACACTACACACAGATACCACAGACACTACACACACAGGATACCACAGACACTACACACACAGGATACCACAGACACTACACACAGGATACCACAGACACTACACACAGGATACCACAGACACTACACACACAGATACCACAGACACTACACACAGGATACCACAGACACTACACACACAGTTTACCACAGACACAACACACAGGACACCAGAGACACTACACACACAGGATACCACAGACACTACACACAGGATACCACAGACACTACACACAGGACACCACAGACACTACACACACAGGACACCACAGACACTACACACACAGGATTCCACAGACAACACACACACAGGATACCACAGACACTTCACACACAGGATACCACAGACACTTCACACACAGGAAACCACAGAAAACTACACACAGGATACCACAGACACTAAAACACACAGGATACCACAGACACACACACACAGGATACCACAGACACTACACACAGGATACCACAGACACTACACACACAGGATACCACAGACACTACACACACAGGATACCACAGACACTACAACACAGGACACCACAGACACAACACACAGGATACCACAGACACTACACACAGACACCACAGACACTACACACACAGGATACCACAGACACTACACACACAGGATACCACAGACACAACACACACAGGACACCACAGACACAACACACACAGGACACCACAGACAACACACACAGAAATACCACAGACAACACACACAGGATACCACAGACACTACACACACAGGATACCACAGACACTACACACACAGGATACCACAGACACTACACACAGACACCACAGACACTACACACAGGACACCACAGACACTACACACAGGACACCACAGACACTACACACAGGATACCACAGACACTACACACACAGGATACCAACAGACACTAACACACACAGGATACCACAGACACAACACACAGATACCACAGACACTACACACAGGATACCACAGACACTACACACACAGGATACCACAGACACTACACACACAGGATACCACAGACACTACACACAGGATACCACAGACACTACACACAGGATACCACAGACACTACACACAGGACACCACAGACACTACACACACAGGATACCACAGACACTACACACAGGATACCACAGACACTACACACACAGGATACCACAGACACTACACACAGGATACCACAGACACTACACACACAGGATACCACAGACACTACACACAGGATACCACAGACACAACACACAGGATACCACAGACACTACACACACAGGATACCACAGACACTACACACAGGATACCACAGACACTACACACAGGACACCACAGACACTACACACACAGGATACCACAGACAACACACACAGGACACCACAGACAACACACACACAGGATACCACAGACACTACACACACGGGATACCACAGACACTACACACGGGATACCACAGACACTACACACAGGATACCACAGACACTACACACGGGATACCACAGACACTACACACAGGATACCACAGACACTACACACAGGATACCACAAACACTACACACAGGATACCACAGACAACACACAAGGGATACCACAGACACTACACACACAGGATACCACAGACAACACACAGGATAACACAGACACTACACACAGGATACCACAGACACTACACACAGGATACCACAGACACTACACACAGGATACCACAGACAACACACACAGGATACCACAGACACTACACACACAGGATACCACAGACAACACACAGGATACCACAGACACTACACACAGGATACCACAGACACTACACACAGGATACCACAGACACTACACACAGGATACCACAGACACTACACACAGGATACCACAGACACAACACACAGACACCACAGACAACACACACACGGGATACCACAGACACTACACACACAGGATACCACAGACAACACACAGGATACTACAGACACTACACACAAGATACCACAGACACTACACACAGGATACCACAGACACTACACACGGGAAACCACAGACACTAAAACACAGGATGATACCACAGACAACACACACAGGATGATACCACAGACACTACACACAGGATACCACAGACAACACACACAGGATACCACAGACAACACACAGGATACCACAGACACTAACACACTGGATACCACAGACACTACACACAGGATACCACAGACAACACACACAGATACCACAGATAATACACACGGGATACCACAGACACTACACACGGGATACCACAGACAACACACACAGGATACCACAGACACTACACACAGGATACCACAGACACTACACACAGGATACCACAGACAACACACACAGGATACCACAGACACTACACACAGGATACCACAGACACTACACACAGGATACCACAGACACTACACACGGGATACCACAGACACTACACACAGGATACCACAGACAACACACACAGGACACCACAGACAACACACAGGATACCACAGACACTACACACAGGATACCACAGACACTACACACAGGACACCACAGACACTACACACACAGGATACCACAGACACTACACAGGATACCACAGACACACACACAGGATACCACAGACAACACACACAGGATACCAGAGACACTACACACAGGATACCACAGACACTACACACAGACACCACAGACAACACACACAGGATACCCGGTGACGGGGCCAAAGCGAACGCCTTCCTTTCCAAACTGACTCATGGCTTCCCCAAACTTAGGGTACCTTCTGTCTTGGTCAAACCTGCGTCAGTGGCGAAAGCCCCGTGCCGTCAGGGTGACATGATGCAATAGGTCCACCCCCAACTGGTCCTGAGTTCAGCCCTAACCCTAAGTGTCTGGTCCTGTACTTTGTTTGTCCATGTCCTGGCGGTAACTAACCCCATCTCTTTCTAAACTGAGTCCAGGCGTTCAGACAGACTCTCTTGCACTACTCGCCACTCCAGTCACACGGTTTCGCTCTGGCTTATTGAGCTTTCACTGGATTCTGTTTGTCCTTGACTTACTTGTCACTCTTCTCGTCACGTGCCGGGTGATACTCCCCCCACCCACCCCACCCCCCTTTCGTCGATATGTCCAGTCTTGAGTTGTGTGTGTGTGGAAATTCACAGAAATTGAGGTGGTTGTTTTTTTTTTTCAATTTTAATTGATATAGATCTCCTCTGTTAAATTATGTGTATGGAAATTCGCTGGAATTGTGTGTGTGTTTTTCTTCTTCTTCTTCTTTTTTCATTGATGATTCCACAGTTGAGTTGTATGTGTGGAAATTCTCAGAAATTGCGTTGTCAGCCGATTCCTTTATCCTGCATCATCCTGGTTTATCCCTGTTTCCATTCTCTTTGTCAATCTAGACCACAAGAATTTCATAGAGCATCAGCCTGGGGGGGGGGGGGGGGGGGGGGGGGGGGGGGGGGGGGGTCTGGTACCAGCCTGTTCTGTGTCTTTTGAAAATCCTGACGAAAAACAAAATTTGAAGTGTAATGCGCTGGTCGGGAAAGTTCTTCCTTTTACTAGTGAGAGAAAGGGTCACAGTTATCTTTCCTTCAGTCTCTCCTCCTGTGCCCTGCCCCTACAGGACCGTTGATTTCACTTCAAGCTCTTATCACAAGTTTCTAAAGTTAGTTCTTGCGAAGCTGATTATTCAAACACTGTTACGGCTTTTCACCGCAATCACAGACATTTGCCCTCTCTCGTACCGAGAATGACTCCAGCTTTCCTTTTCTTTCTTCTTCTTTTTTGTTTGTTTGTTTGAATTCTTAGCTGTTGTTTGTATGACGTGAGAACTGCCATTTAATGAGTAGATGCTGTTTGTGTACATGTTTACGTCAGTTTAGAAAATGAACAAGAATTTGTTGAACGAGACATTTTCTCTCATTCATCGTAGTTAGGGCTTCTGTCGCCACTCCCCCCCCCCCCCCACCCTCCCCGACCCCCCTCTACACCACTACTACCACCACCACCTTCCGTCATTCCAGTGCGTGGGTAAAAACTAACAAATGAAACAAAAGGTTCTCGCTTGACTGAAAGAAGAGAGCCCTCCTTACCTTTCCTTGTCTCTACACAAAGATTCTGTATCCCTGTGTCTGATTTTCTGTGTGTGTGTGTGTGTGTGTGTGTGTGTGCATTTGTTTTGACCTGGGCCCACAATAAAGGAAGGGGGTGCTATTTCTGACGGTGACGTCGGGTGCTTGGCATGTGATGAGACAAGGAAAGCGTGAGGAAGATGGGATGAGGGCGGATGGTGAAGGGAGGGTACCCTGCTTCTCCTCCCTCCCCCCCCCCACCCCTCCCCACCACGTCACTTAGCATCCTGCACGTGTTGCCCGTTCCCTGCTTAGTCATCCGTGACTCGTTTTGTCTGGCACAGGTGTGTAGAAAGGATTCTTTGTCTCTCTCTCTCTCTCTCTCTCTCTCTCGCGACCAGCCGTGGTTGAAAGTTGTGGAGCTGCATCACCTATTTGGGCTGAAAACGTTTTGGGGCAGTAGACGTGAAACTGGAAACGGCTTTGTTTGTGGAGAGACAAACAGACACCCAACATCCATGAACTTGGCGAAGGCTTCTACCATCATTTCCGTCGTTCGTTGCCGTTCGCACCCCCCACCCGACTTTGGCCTTAATGAATATTGGAGCTGTC
>CM031616.1:66528815-66556315 GCA_018398815.1 Conus ventricosus
GACCCACGGCAATACCATCCGAACGAATCCAAGACCCCTGCTCTTCACTGACTGTTTACACAAGAACCTCAGCTGACTGAGCATTTAGCGCTCGCTCGGAGCGCCGAGGTCGTAGTGGTTACACCCCTTCCCCTTTCGCCACCAGGCAGGTCTGAACTCTCTCCTAGGTGTTGTTTGTCATCTGACCACTTCGGCCATGTGCGGTGGGTAAGGTACCCTGGTTAATTGGTCAATTACCTATTTGTATACCACGTACAATGTCCCTTTGTCTCCAAGCGTCTAATGCCTTTTGTGAGAGGTTTCACGCTCCTTGACAAATTCCCCCACTCGAAGACAATGCCTGCATTGGCTAAAACTTAACATTCAAGGAGATGAAACTCATAATTTTCCCATTTAAACCAGTGCTAATATCGGCCTCTCATAAGCCTACTTACACCAGAGAACGCACGCAAGATTTGTCTTGCAACAAAAATTATAGAGAAAAATCAATACATACACACTATCAAAGCAAATATCAACATAAATCTGAAATCTCCACCACCTCTAAGTCGTATGGCCATATAACCATTATGTTTCTACGGAAATTCTCTCCCCTTCTCGTCATACACGTGCCTGCAACCAGCCACGTCACGCATACGCTACACTGCCCAAGACCACGCAACCACTACACATTTACAGTGCCCGGCTGAAATAATCTGCCCAACCATTTTATTTTGGCCTACGGTCCCGTCACTCTTTCTTCACTCTCTAACCCACCGTTTCGTACCACCGACAGTGTGGCAAGCGCACAGAAGCGCCTGATATCACCAAGATACCGCCAGTAGTAATCTCGCGTCACCCTCTTCAGTGCCTTCTTTCTTCCGAATGGCCCCAGCTACATCCCATGATTGTCGAACATCACCGCCGTTTTCGCGTTGCCTAGAACGACAACCTGCTTCTTTGTTTTTCCCAACGGCGAATGATTAAAATTCGGTACAATATGCCGTTTCTAACTCGAACCCGATGTGCCCCTCTCCACTAACACACTTTCTGCGGTCCGTTGACAACCTAACCAGTTTCTAACATGTCCCCTTTGCTCTTGCTCTTAAGTTATGGGTTAGGCCAAAACCGGACACCGCCATGCTTCGACGTGGGTACCGCCTGGCCTTTCCTCTCCCGTGGTTCGGGGCCCGCTTCTACAAAAGCATGTTTTGGTTTTCGTATCCACTGCTCTGAAATGTTCCCAATTACCCATCATACTCGTGAAACACCAAAAGCCCCTTTAAACGACCTCCACTATAAATGTGTATCAATGTACACCAGTGCCGTTTTTGAATTCTCTACTGTGCCAGCTATTTGTCTACACCTCTGGTTTTCCAGAATTGTCCCTCTTAACCAGGACATTCTCCTCCCATTACGCCAGCACCCATAGTCACTTAGACATTAACCAACATTGTCCCCATCTCCTTTTGTGTCCGCATTCCAGTATCGCCTGAATCTTGAACCACACAAGCACAATCCAACAAATATCACTTCAACTTTGTTTCATCTTTTTCTATCTCCTCTCTCTTGCCTGATCCTCATTCTCACGGCGGACTGAAATATACAATCCCTAGCCAAGTGCCCTTCTATTGCACAAAAACATACGCTGAAACAATTCCTAGCCACGTGGCGATTGTTTTCACCCTTTATGCTCACGTAAGCCGTGGGCCTACGTTTACAAACGACTCATTTACGTGAGTCTTGGCTGGCCTACCCGCCCTCTGAATGCTCCAGGCCCTCGTCTTGTTAGCAAGTCCGCCTCCTCTCGTAAACCCTGCTGCTTCAAGTACTTCACTATTGGTCACGAACACCCCACCCCTCTCCTAGTGAATTGGAGCGCCCGCCCACAACCTCAAGTATCGTTCTTTTCATCACCAGAGTCTTGAGGCCTTCAAAATCACATCCCACTTCACGCAGGTCCTATACACACTTTTAAATATGATCCTGTCTAACTCTCGAACTGTCATATTCTCCCCCCTTTCGATTCTCGCCTCGCAACTTACGCCTAAACCTCTCATCAAGTCCAATGCCTATAGTAACTGCTTTGTGTTCACCTTTGTCAAAATCTCTCTGATCACCTTTGGTAAGTGGAAACAGTGTGTAACGCACGACTGTCACAAGCAACAGTTATTGCCCATCATCTTCGGGCCACCCTCGTGCTCGCAAACGATCAAAACGCGACTGATATCGCCATCGGTTCAATCTTTTCTTCTCTGAACAGTAGATTTAGTCTAGTGCGCAACTTAGTCTGCGCCCTACTGAACTCCGAACTGGTGCGATGTCACTACATTGTCAGATTTTTTTCTTCCATCGCAATATGTTGTGGCGAAAATCTCAGTCCGCGTCCTGCTCTCGCCCTCACTGCACTGCAGCTCCACTCTCTGCATCTCTCTCGCTCGCACTGCAGCTCTCTGCATCTGCTCTGCTCTGCAGCTGCACACTCTGCATCAGCTTTCCCTTCGACCAGCATTTCGATCCTAACCTCTCACCTGGGCATCCAGTTTCTTTTGACAAAGCGTCGAGCGCTTCCTTTTCAAACTTCCTTCTTTCAGTGCCCTTTCATCTCTCTCATCCCTTCCTCTATTTTCAATGAACCTACGCAGCCACATCTCCTTATATCCTATTTCTCCCCTCAAACTCATCTTTCGCAATGGAGTAAAACTTCTGTCAGCCATTTTGTCGTTTAGCACCACTAAAACAGTTACTCTTACAGACCGAAAAAGTCAGTAAACAGTTTATCTACCAAACGTGGAACATACACACCAACAGTGGTAGTGTTACCTAGACTCAAAGAGCCTAATCGAAACCACCAGCTCTGAAGTTAAGACTAGAAAACAACTCTTTCGTTCACTGAACGCCCTTTGATTAAAACAACCACCTACACACAAGACAATGCTCAACACTCAAAACTAAAGAAAATAATTAAAGAGCTAATTAAAATTGCCTTTAGTGACCTTCGCCCCAGACACTCTAGTTCACTTTTTCCCCCTGAACGAATTGCCTGCATCCTGCAGCTCGCCACTTTGACCTGGACGGAAATCGTGATGGAATGTGCATAAGTGCACGAATTGATGTATTATTAGTCTCTTAACACACACTAGGTTAATCTTTCACTCATACACCATATGCAACAACTCATGCCCACCACCAAACAATCACCTCTCTCTGGAAAGATGTCACGCATCGGTTCTTTCCTAACACACTGAACAAAAATACAATTTCTATTCTACTTTATAATTACTCATGAACAATCAATCACACACAATGAATAAATCAACACAATAAAAAGCAATACTTCCTATCCCGGTTATAATAAATGACTTCTTACCTTCCAGTTTTTCACAACACACAACCATGCTTTCACACCACACACAGTTCTAAAATTCTCTTCACACATCTTCTTCCGCACTGCTTGATGTGATACCCTTGTTACGGGCTCCAGGCTTCAGACGGTTCTTCTGTCGACTCATCGGATCTCGACTCGAACTCTTCTTCTCGTCGCTTCGTCACCCACCTCGGTCAAATTCCTTTGTCAGTCTCACCCTCCTCAGGTCTCAAACTTTATTTCCTCTCTTCCAGCTTGTCTTTAACTCTAAGACCTTCGTCTCTTCCATCTCCAACCACGTCTCGCTCGACCCTTTTTCTAGCTGTCCTGCTCACTCCTCTCCCTCTCTCTCTCTCTGTCCTTCTCTCGCTCTCTCAACCTGGTTTTCTCTCTCAACGTTGTTCTCACCTCATTAATATAGGAGAAACAAAGATCACCCCTTCGGGCCAGCCTTTGTCCCACGCTGCATCTCAAACCCCTATTTCACAAGTACCCTGAATTCTCTCATTCGCCACATTCTCCCACCACATCAGCATTTACACACAACACCGACCTAATTGATTAGCAAACACAACACTTTACCCCCGATCATCGAAAAATGCCCGCCGACTTCGTGGTTACTTACCACATCAATTTTCTAAGAGGCTACTACAACCTCCACACGCAAATCAGCCACCGACAAATAGAACCAACACCTGACCCACGCAATAAAAACCATCCAACGAATCCAAGACCCCTGCTCTTCACTGACTGTTTACACTAAACCTCACTGACTGACATTTAGCGCTCGCTCGGAAAGCGCCGAGGTCATGTGGTTACACCCCTCCCCCTTTCGCCACAGGCAGTCTAATCCTCTCCTAGTGTTTTATTGTCATCTGACCACTCGCCATGTCGGGGTAAGGTACCCTGTTTAATTGGTCCAATTACCTATTGTATACCACTACAATGTCTTTGTCTCCAAGCGACCTAATCCTTTTGTGAGAGTTTTCACGCTCCTTGCATAGTGTATAAAGCGATTCTTACAAGCACTACATAATACAGAAAAAAACAAAGGGGGATGTATAATCGATCTACAAGCTCCTACATATATGACAAAAAACCAAATGGGATGTATAATCGAATCTATACAAGCACCTACATATATTGACAGAAAAAAACAAAGTGGAGTGTATATCGATTCTTACAAGCACCTACCTATATAAATCTAACGATATAAATAGATGCTACATGCACCCTCATATATGACAGAAAGAAAGGGGATGTATAATCGATTCTGAATCAGGCACCTACATATATGAAAAAAAAACAAAGTGAGTGTATAATCGATTCTGAACAGCCCTACATAATCTAGTCAACAAAAATTAAGGCCAACAGAAAAAAACTCTCACCAAAATAAAACACATAACGCACAGAAAACCGCTTATGCCGTAATTTTATTTTCATGTCTGTTAGCTTTCATTCAATGCCATTGCAATTGTGTCAATTCCAATTTTTCTGACAAAATCAAGATCAAAACATCATAACCCTCTTTTTAAAATCACAAAATTGACAATTCACAAGAAATTTATGAAAAGCTTCAGTATGGTAAGTCCTCACGCGTCCCATTTGCACCCACACATTCCACGCAATCTAGCCCATGGACTGATCAAGTCACAAGGGTCTTTGAGCATGGCGGTCCCCTCCTCAGCAGAAATTTAACAGTTTGGTGGAGTCAACCAAGGAGGTGTGTCAGGACCGGCGTTCCAGATTTCCCAAAAGTCTCAATAGGTCAAATCAGGCAACCATGCGTCCATCGTGGAACCTGCTGCTGCCATCAGTAGTCCGTTCACCACACACCGTGTGAGTGGATTTCGTCCAGAGTGCACCGGGTCCCATTGCTTGCAGAGTGGGATAACAACGGCCTCACTATTTCATCTCTTACTTACCCAGTAAGTCTGCCTGGCACAAGGTGAAGGTTCCCTGCCATGAAAGGGCATGCCTCCCCAGACCATCAGGGATCCGCCTCCATAGCGATCGTGCTCACAACACACCATCACAAGCCTCTCCATGACGACGCCAAAACCGAACCCGCCATCATTCGACATGAGAATCTTGACTCATCGTGAAAGATGTGCACCATTGCTGCCTCGTCCATCGCAGATGACGTCGCCACCACATCCTTCTGGCCTGGCGATGGAGCGTGTTTAGTCGAACGGATGGTGGGCCTTCTTGAGCGGAGTTGAAACTGTGTAGCGAGCCTCGACATCTGTCAACATACTTTTGATGTTAGTCGTTCTCCTCCAGCTCCTTTCTCAAGTGGTTGCATTGTGGTTTCTGCTGCTGACTGATCACATCAAGTAGCGGAACGTCTTGCCCTTGTGATTCTTGGCCCCCATGAGCGTTGGTCGTTCCTCGCTCTTCCTCAGGTCTTGGTATCGCTGTGAAGGCGTGAATGACTGAGTGGCTCCTCCCAACGGCTTCCACCGCTCCTTCCAGAAATGCCATCTTGAGCATCCCAGAGCCCCGCCCGGATCTTTAGTTTGACAGTTTCGTCTTGAGCATGGTTATTGCAGCCCCGCTTAGCGTCCATTTATACCCCCGCAGCAAATTGTCATTGAAAAGTGTCAACATACAGCCTTGCCCGTGCACCTGTGCTGATTTCGCAATTCAAACTCTGTGTAATTCAGCGCCGGCCAAACTCATGCATTATTACGATTTTTGTTGGAGCGTCGCATATTCTCGACCCGAAAAGCGTCTCTGAAAGATTATTTCGGTCATACATGTGGGTTGTGACTGTCAGAATAGCTCAAATGAACACCGCGCTTTGGTTTTACGAGCATTCAGACCCATTACTTAATTACCCCCAAAATCTAAGGCGCCCTTAACTTTTTGTGACTACGTATATGACCAAAAAAGCCAAAGTGGGGATAGAGAACAGTAAATATGCCATCCTGACTCCTTTCGTCCTCACCACCAAGTTCGACGAAGTGCCCCCAGATTGGTCAATATAGACTTTCTCTTTTGACAAGTAAGACTTCAATAACCAAAAAATAACGTTTACCTACAAACAAACATACTGTGTAGTATCCGTTGTCAATACTAATTTACTAAAACTTTTTAGATTTCAGGGGGGATATCCTTTTTTTCCTGGTCATTTTCAATAACATCATTTCACCAAACATTCATGCAAATACATCTCTGTTGTCTTCATTAAATAAAACTACAGTCTTCAACTGCTCTCTAAAGTCTTTTAAAACTGAGTTATATTTTGACATAAAATCCACACACTTATCCCACATTCTTCCACTGAAAGCTAGTTCACAAACTCTTTTTTTAACTATGTCCCTCTTTCTCCGAGCATCACTAAAATAAATACGCTCGTTTCCCTCAAACAATCGAAAAAAGGCTTCTAAACCTCCTCTCTCAATTTATTGCTGGGATTGACCTCAAATATCATCATCCGTCCATATAAACCTTCTATCATGATATCTTTGGTCCATTTAAGTGTGACAGAAAATCACAATATGACCAAATTATAACGATAAACTTTTGTAACAAGTCAGATAAATTATGTTTCCACAACCATCCTGTCCACAAATCAATAACAATGAGGTTTTTGTCATAAAGTTTAACTGCTCCATAAGTTTTAAAACAGAATTAATCTAATCCAGTTATTATTTTATCAATACTTCTCCTCTAAACGTGTTCATAAATTAAAAAACCCTATAGGCCAAAATTGTAAGATTTAATCCAATTCATTCTGTAAGATTGTTTCTATTTAATCAACATGATTTTGTTCTTGATTGTTATGATCTAAATCCTCACCATTGGTAAGAACATCGGACAACACCGAAAGGCTTTACCCGTCTAAGTTTTGCCGAGCTATAGTTAATTCTTTTATAAACGTCACAAACGCCCACAACCCCATCCCTCTCCCCCCCCCATCTTTAAAGACAAAAATTTCAAATATCATGTAACGTGCACCTAATTTCTGCTTGGACAGAACTGTAATTTTGTAAAGCTTTTTTTACAACTGTTTCTTTCTGTGGAGATACTGCTTTTTCCCATACGGCTATATTTCAATTTCTTTCCGACTATTGTCCCGGCATAAGACTACATTAAAGGCCAATTGAATTGTTCAGAAACTTTTTTACGCTAAAATATGAAAATTGGGCTTATGAATTCAAATTTATGTCCCATCTAAAATGGTTCTAAGGCCATTTGAGGTCAGGCCTTTCGAACTATTTTAAATTCCATACTGGCCAACATTATTTCTCTAATTGCGCAGTATGTCTAGTATAGAACTTTTTGTTTCGCCCACCTCTTTGCGTTTATAATCACCATCTTTATTTCTCAAACCAACAAACCCTATCTCCACCCTTCGTTCAAAGTCCGCAACATCGCAGGTCTTTAATTCAAAGGTTATACACATTCAGCGCAAATGTAATTCCTGATACTTCTGGCCCACGCGACCATTATTTGTTTAGTACAGTTTGTTATTTAAATTCCTCAAAACATGTGCAGTTTATCACATTCACAACTATCCCCGCTTTGTCTTGATTAATAAAATCCGCCCTCCACAAACAATCTTTTAACTGTAAATTAGGGAATTGTAATAATTTCCATTAATCGTCAATATGCCAGCTTTCCCTGACGGAAGAGCTCTTAAAACAGTTGAGGGCCTTCATCATATAAGTTTATCATCAGTGGCTCAGCTCATCCAAATGAACATAGAATGAATGTAATGGCAAGATCGAGCGATTATCTCCCCTCATAATTAGTGTTGGTTGCTGCAACCTAAATCTATGTACGCATGTAGTTTAACCTAACATACGAGCTCTTATCAAAAAGAACCTACTCTTCTTCTTCAGGTTGAAGGTCAACATTGTTTTTAGATTTGCCTTGATAAGTTTGAGAGTACTGTCCGAATTACTCATTCTTCTTTTTAGTGAGCAAAACCCTACTAACCATCAGTATGGTTAAGCTGGCTAACTAATTGCCTCAATTAATAACTTTTCTAATCTATTATTCTCCCTGCTTTGCTATATTAAACCATACGCCTTTGTAAATATTCATACCCGACCGTTCTGGTTCCGCAATTGTTATTAATAGCATGTTCTAAAAAACGAAGGACTGTCTTGGGTTTATTGTTACAAACATTTTTTAAAACAAATTAAAAATGATGCATTCAAATAGCTGCCAAAATATTTCTTTGGCCGCACTACATCTTAAAATAAAGCAACTGATACCTTGAGACATTGCTGTGACCCAACTGCCCTCTTTCATAAAAAAGGTGAGTACTCTCCATTACGCAATATTATTAACCCCCCTATTGAAAACGACCACACAAAAAGCGTTTTTAGTCATTACCGATGCAGTTTTATCAGAACCAGTAAACGTTGGGCTTGTTTTGGTGCGCATCAACTGGTGTGGAGTGGCGTAATGCTGAATCAATTTAAATCACCATGATCCTTTGGTGAGGCGGTTTACAGATTTCATTTCTATTACAACCTTTAGACGTATTTTGACTGAACTGCAAGCACCATTACCAAAAGACAAACCGTTTAATATCCACTCGAGCAACAGAATAGAACATGAAGCGTTGAAAGATCTGTAACGAATTCAATATAACATCAAGACAACTTTTAGATAAACAAAAGTTGGATCTTTAATCATGCCTAGGCTACCATTGATTTTCGGGGCAACCACAGAAAGTAATAACTATACTGCATCCTCCTTTCAAAAAACTTTCTTTTTGGCCCAACTGTTTCAGAGCCCGGGTCCAACAGCCAGAGCAAAACAAACATGGACAACATGATCTTAAGACACTTCTGAAGGCCTAACTAACAGGAATAGAACGAATACACGACTTCTGTTCGTACATACTTTTGTGTTTGCTATTCGCAAGCACAAACGTGATTCGAGCATAAACTGATCCTTCTACTGGGCTTGACGCATCAACATCAAGACTTAGCAAATTTAGAAGACTCCATATATTCAACAGTTGATTTACCTCGGATACAAAGGTACCAAAATTTTTACAATACGCAAGATCAGAAAGTAGACATTGCTGTTGGCACTGGGTTTAACAGCTGCCTCTGACCTCAACTCCAGATCGGATCAATAATAAACACAAAATGAAATCCGTTGCAGTAATGAACAAAGGTCCGGATAAACGCAATAAATTCTGACCATAATATTGCAAGCAGTAAAAAAACAAGATGACCCCCCAAGAATAAGTCATCCAAATCCCAGTGCCCAAACCCAAAGGCCGTTAAGTCCACGAAGTCAAAAAAAATAATGACCATGAATATAAAAACAGCGCTTGGTCTTGATTAACTGGCCTAGATTACTTGGTCTTATCATACTAATAAATTAACCCAACTATTAAAGAACAAAAGTCCATAAGTGCGCGCCATAAAGCCAACTACTTTTGCTTGCTGGAACAAAACCAGCTACAATACCCCTAATATACCAGGTAAAGAGTCTATACGTTACCCGGCTAATTTTTTAATAAATCCGCAAGAATGATCATGCTGGTTATTACCCATGATTTTCAGGTTGGAGGCGAGTGGTGGCGAGGCAACTGGACCTTTTGACTCCACCGCCGCCTGTAATAGCCAACACATGTACTTATTGCAAATCCTATGGCCGTATATAACCGCTTCGAAGTACTCCTGCTCTCTAAACAGGTTCGTATTCTTTTCTGCAATGTCAGTGTCTTCATATAAAATTTTTTGCGATAGTTTCTCTCTATACTATTCACTTGATTCGTATTTGTCCCGGTTATAATCAGCGCTTCTAGTCTTGCTGATCTTTCCTTGCTCAAGATTTTTTAAGCTTTGGGCTAATCTTTCTTTAATCTCATGCATGCCCTAAACGATGCGTTCGTCAGCCCTCTAACTGTGGGAAGGGGACTCTTGTTAATATCTCATCAAGTTCACCTATTTTGCTAAAGTGTTTGTTAATTCGCCGCAAATCTTCTATAGCATGATCAAGGGCCGTTATTTCTCCAATGTAGCGTGAGTCGTGTATCTCTTTAAACTGTTTCTTCTGAAAAATTCTCTTCTATTGCATTAATATTTATCGCGGATTGGATTTAATTCATTAAGGTTTCCATGTTTTGTATTGGTTAGCTGTGGGAGTTCCTGCAGTGTTGGTGGTAGTACTCGGCATCCTTATCTAATTTTGGTTTAAGAAAATCCAACTTTTGTTGTCGTCACACATGAGTCTTTGTATAATTGTACCTTGCTTAAAAACTTTGATGGTCGTTTTGTCAACCCGAACATTGTCCTTGGTCGTTTTTTACAACAAATACCATCTTCTAATTCTATAATCATATGGGTCTATAAATTCGGTTCTTGGCCTAAACTTTGTAAAATGCTCCGACCGTACTTCTGTTAATTCTTGCCGCCTTGAGAGCGTGAGCGATGTTGTATTAAAGGATTCATATTCACTCATACGTCTCCACGATCAAAAACATCATAATCTCCTTCAAGCTTCAATTCCTCCAATGATTTTAAATAATTAACTTTATAATTTTTTTTTTTATAAAAAAAATTTCACAAGCATATGGCCGATACTTGTACCCCATAGAAGACAGAAAAGCCCATTGGCGTGAAGGGAAATAAGAAACGGAATATTACAGTTCCAAATAATCCATCTACTTTTGATGCGGAACTAATTATTACTTCAAATTTTCCAGAACGTAGAAGCATTCAAGTGATTGGTGCCAGCTCTGCAGCGTCTTACTTTCAAAATAAACTCGCTTCAACAAAACAAGCCACAAACAGGACATTGTCAGAATTTGGACGGGCATCGTAGAACATTTCTATAAAAATTGAGGTCAAAAATAATTTCTTACACAAATGCAGACATATTTTTAAACCTATCTGATCTATGGCTAACCGAGAATGAAAACCGATCTTGCGTTTCAAGAATAATAATAAGAAGCACTAAAACTAGAAGAGCGCCGCACTCGCGCAGATGTTAAAAGCAGCAAAAAGTCTTTAGCTCTAAATTTTGCGTATGGAAACGCTTTTTCCATTCCCTTAATTTGATTTGTATATAAGCCATGCCCTAAAAAAGCCATACTTTCAAGAGCATTAAAGACAGATGGGTCATATGAACTAACTTTTAATGAATACAAACGCTTTGATCCAGATCATCAAGACACCGAGCAAAGTACACGCATTCGACATCTCGTTAGAGTTTGAATTTTGATTGCAACCCTCACTAGCAAGACGCTATTGACAAACAATATCATCAAATTAGCAATATTTGAGAAAAAAAGAAAGAGTGATTCTCCATACAACATATCCCAAAGCAGGCAGACACTATAATGGAATTTTAGTTATCGCGTCGCAGCAAAGATCGCTTAAAGGATGTTATTGCGGTTGAAATAAAACCGTTCCAAAAGAGCAATGTAAATTTTTAATCATAAAAATAACGAAATGCAATTACAATGAACGTATCCGAAAACCAAATCTACGCAAGCGTCTAGACCCTTATCATCATTTTTGAAAATAAAGAAATTGATGGGTGGGAGGGGTAAAGTCTAACAGCAGACCAATGTCTCAATTTACATCTTCACAATGTAGGCATGATTGATTAAATAACAACCCAATATACGGTTTTATGGGTTGACCCTAAAGGTCAACATAGAAATCAGATGCATGGAACGGGAAACTGTGAAGACGTAATAAAACATCAAATGATAAAGAAGAAGAAGCCGATAAACCCTTAATGTACATTTGATTTTAATATTATGATCCCAGTCTGAAATATTCAAGAAATACAGATTAAAAATATACAATACTAAATTATGTTATTTAATAAACAGCATGTCTGTTTCAAGTACCAATGTGCCTACTGCGCCGTCAAAAGAAAGAGATAGTAGAAACCCCTAACATAAAAACCTTTAGATTACCAAAACATTCACTAATGCAAACAAAAACTAAGCCAGGACCTTTCAAATACCGCAAAACGCCAAACAAGTATTGCTGCGCCTTTAATGCTGTTACATATGTTAATACAGGAACATCAACTATAAGTGCCAACTAACACAGAACCGATGTATGGTCTCTTTAGCAACGGCATAGCGACCCACTTTACCTCTCTGAGGTTTGTCTTAGCGCTCTCCGTTTTCATTAGCTTAAGGCCTGCAAAAAATATAAAAACTAAACTCCAAAACGACACAGCTATGGTTCAACTAATAACACAAAACTTTAGGTTCGTTTACACTGACAATAAATAAAGCGCTTGTTGACTCAAACATCCACGATAAGAATTTATCGTTTACAGCCGATTTTGATGACTACAAAAGAAAAAGTTTGATCTTCAAAGAAGGCGAGGACAACTTTTCTCAACACCACACGCCGAGCAGATAAAAAAGGAATGCATTAAAAAAATAAACGAGACATTAAACTCTGTTTTCAAAACAGCTCACATAACAACTACGAAGGTGTTTATACTTTATTTATGAGTCCAGCACAAAAAGACCGTTATATTGATTCGGATTACGAATTTTTTTAATTTAAAAAATAAAAATTTGAGTTAAAAAGAAACTCAACATGCTAAATATATGAAGGACCGGACTAACTGGTTTGAAGGAAATGCTGAGAGAGAGCGTTTATCATGAGCTGTAAATGATATTGATTTAGAAGTCATTGATCCACAAGCGTACGCAAGCGTTGTCATGCTATTTCTCAAGTTTCAGTAAACTAACAAATAGACCCCGCCAGTTAAAGTAATGTTAGCTGTTTAATCGACTAATGTAACAAATATGAAAAAATCTAAAGTCTGGCTCAACTAAACAACAGACTATTTCTTTCTCATAACGACTTAACACCCGTTGGGCAGACGAACAGCTTCAACAGTGGACGCTGCCCGATGAAGAATCTAAAATGATCGCTCTGTTTTGTCCAGAGGGCGAAGTTTTAGAGACAATAAAAACAGCTAAGTATGCACCATTGGTTGCAAGTCTACATTCCACTGGCCCGAGAGTTGTAGCGTAAAGAGCAGTTTCTAAACATAAAGAATTCAACAACACATGTTTTCATGTGGTGGTTCTTCTCGCAAGGCTGCATTATATCCGCAAAAACCTGAAGATATCGCTAACTAATCACCCGTACCATCATGATCTTAACTTTAATGGTGTCCTTGGTCCTGTTAGTTAGACCAAATTGATCATTTGAAACAAAACAAACGCAATACCTGTTCAATATCTACACATGGATGAGGAAACAAATCTACAGCCGATTAAAGGTGTCCAGATCATCCCAACATTGGCGAACCAACAAAAACATGTTGACTTACTACTGATGCTTTCGCCAGCGGGGCAAACCCATTACACATTGATTCGAACAATGATAAACTAATGCATCATGCTTCAAAGAATGCATAAACAAGAATTTCTGCAAAAATGTTTAAAACAAGAATCCATCTGTTCAGCCGCAAGCGAACATAAGAAACATGTACGCCTCATACTAATACAAGAACTAAATACGCCCCACCTGGACCAAAGTTATTTTTTAAGAACTGAAAAAACTCAAAATTCCCATAACGTTGTTTACCAGACTTCGAATCACTCATTGTTTTCCTTATTGAAGGCCAGCGCCACAAAACTTCGAAACAGTCTTAATGAGTAATCATCAGATTTGTTCATTTGCCTCATTATTTGTCAGGACGCTGCGTTCATTCAGACGTATAATAAGGGCCACATGCTGCCAAATACTTATAGGAACGCATGCAGCAAGTGCGTATAACTGTTCAAATACTCTAAACTTAATCTGAGAATCTTAATTACCCTGAAGACCAACAACAGTAATGAACTCAGCACACATTGTTGGGATTTTGTTTTAGAACTCAGTGGAGGAAGCCATCAACGGTGGCCTAGCGCCACCGGTAAGAGAGACCATGATCACATTAACGAAAGTTCAGAGAGCAACGCACAGTAAGTTGCAAATCTTCAACTAAATTTGAGAACCAAAGAACTGGAGCAGCCTTATCTTTTTGTCATAACTTGCGAGGTTACGACTCTCATCTTAATAATGAAAGCAGTGGACGTTGCCTTCGGGTTCATGCATACACAGTCATCAAAAAAGTACATGTGCGTTAATCTGAATAACATTTCGTTGTAGACCTATCAGCACATGATGTCATTAAGTCGCTGGCCTAGTCCTTAAAGTCCCAGCCCAATAACGGAAAGAAATATTTTGACCCAACGCATTTAGAAAGGGCGTTTATCCTTATGAATACATGAACATTATGGAAAGGTTTGATGAAGATACACTCACCAAAAGGCCGTTCTTTTCTAGTCTCAGAGGAAAGGACATTAGTGATTCTGATAACCAACTTTCTCAACGCGTGCAAGAAAGTTAGAGTGTAAAACGATGGAACTAACATACGCCATACTTGATGCTGATTCTGTTTGTTGGCGATATTTTTGAAAACTATAGAAAGACCTCATGAAACATTATAGCTTGGAATCCCGCGCATTACATTTCTCTCCCTGATGAGCTGGGATGCTTTCTAAAAGTTTACTGAGTACAGATTGATTTATTTTTCAGATTACCAATGATTCAGATGAATGAAAACGATTGCGGGAAGGAATTAGTATGGCGTCCGCACCCATTACTGGAAAGCAAACAACAAATACTTGGACGACTATGACCAAGTAAAAGGCTAAACTATCTCATGTATTTAGATTGCAAACAATCTGTACGATGGTCAATGGCCCCCGCAATCACTTCCGTTAACCCAACTTTAAAATGTACACAGCGGTAATCCGAAAAATATCAAAAGCATTAAAGAGTTGGCATTATAAACGCCTAACAACAGCGTGTTCATTTCAGAAGTGATTATAATTATATCCTCATGAACTCCATGACCTGCATAAAGACTATCCATTAGCAGCAGAAATCTAAAGATGATCCAAGAGAGCCGCCGAAACGTGTGCCTAATCTTCGAGGCACAAAAAAATTATTCTGTCATTAAAGACTTCTACTATTGTTTATTTAAGAACATGTTGAATTGACAGCAGTTACATCGCATAAATTCTTTTGACCCCAAACGTTCATGAAACCATACATCATAAGAACACTGATCGCAAACTAAATCCACTGATGCTGCTTCAGAAAGAAAGACTTTTCAAGCTGATAACGACAGTTGTTTTGGAAAGACTATGAGAATCCGCACAAGCGCAAAGACGTTAGATTGTCACCAAGAGATCGAAGCATTAAGCTGACTTCAAAACCAAATTAACAGGACTTTAGAAGATTTCATGATCATCTTTTTGCAAATGATAAAAAAAAGAAAGTCAAATTAGACAAAGTCTGTATTTATTGGTTTACCTGTTTTTAGAATTAGCAAAGCTTTGATGTTAAGTGCTTAAGACTACTTAAAGCCCTCGTATCCTGAGTCCAGAGTACTTACACAGATTACAGATTGTTTTTTAGAGATATCGCCTACTGAAGACATCTAAAAGACATTGAAACCGAAGTAGCTAAAGGAGCGAGCGATGGTATGACACCTACCCATTATCCTTAAGATTCGCCTTTACATTCAATTACTAACAAAAGGTGTGAAAAAGATAAGTGATGAATTATCTGAAATGATCAAGAATATGGGTTAAGCAAAAAGGTGGGGACGGGTGGGTTTGGGTTGTGGGGTGTGTGGTGATTATTGCGTAAATTTTTGAAGTTAAAAACAAAGGGAATAAGCTCGCAGTGTTGTGATCAAACATATAACTGACTAATACTAATATGATATTGATATTTAATGTGAGATTAATAGTTAAATCTTATTTTATACATAGAGATAAATTCAGGTAACTAAGTAGGCGTTAACAAAACAATAATAAATTATGTGGGGGTAATACTTTTGGCTGTTCTAGTTCATTATAAACCGTTAATAATTTATAGCAATGGTAGGTGTGGTGATAATTGAGGAAGATATATTGTAGTGTGTGATGTGGTGTGGGGTACTTGGGTAGAATTAATAGACTAGCGATTCCATTTTCATGCTTTGTATTCATAGGGATCATAAGAGACTCAATTTGGATCGTTGCCCGGATGCGGTTCCCCTTCTGGCTTCCCACCAGTAAATAAAGGTCCTTACTTTAAACCAAATGGTAAAATTTGCTATAAGACGCTCCTTCACAACTATTTTTGTTTTACTTGATCTTTTACTGGTTTTTAAAACCCTTAAATTCGTTCATTATTCATTGCGCCAACTAGGCAATCTTCTAACCCATTTCTGTGTTGTGGGGGGGGGGGCGAAATTGCCAATTACTCTCTGTGATAACTGGAGGAGAAAATCTTTCGCTAACATTGTTTAATGTTTACAACTAAGCCTTGATCTTAACTCCGATTGCCTTCGTTTAATTAAAGCTAGTTAATTAACAATAATTGATCACTGCCTTTAAATTCTTTTCCATCATCGACTTAAGCATGCAGATAAGTTTAAAGGACCTCGTGATATATTAGGTATGTATGCAACAGCAACAGCAGAACACTCTTTTGTTTATTTCAGCATCTTTTGTATCTTGAAGCTCTGTCAATGACTGTGATCTACATAAATCTTTTTCCCCAAATCCTATCAGAGTAAATATTAGAAGAACCTTTGATGTGTCTTGGAGTTGTATTCTAAGTTGGTCTCTGTATTCTCTAGCGCTGGTAAATAAATTTGCCAAATCGCTTTTTAATACCAGTCTTTTGCTGTTTTTCACTGACTCCACTGCTTGGCGTAGCTTTTTAATTCTGTTATTTCCCTTCCAATATCCTTTGGGCGAATAATAGATATTGTTCATTTTTTACTCAAGCCAATATATGCGCAACAAATAAACAACCCTCACCAACGACAAAACCCGATTCCCTGCATCTTTGTTTGTCTATGGTTATAAAAGTCACTGAAATTTTGGGAGGCAATGTTTCAAGTTTTTCCAGTTACTAGATAATATTGTTTATTGCCTATCAACATTTTTAAATGTGTAAGCTGCATCCCCTGTCTTTGTCATTGTGTCATTAATAAAATCTAACTGCTCAAGTCTCGCCTTTCATAGCTCTTGTCAGCTGCTAGTTGCTCCAAAGCTTTGGTATGTCTTTTTCTCTCGCCGACACCCCCCCAGTTTACTAAATGCGAAATTACTTCCGCTAAAAGCAAGCGCATTCACCACAGACGCCGCCTATTCATAATTGCGATGAAGCCATTTTATAAATGTTTTTTTTCTTTATATTTATATTGTCTGTCTGAATTTGCTTGCTTGACTAAATTCTTTCGTGCAAACAACTGCCATGATAGCATTAGCTTTGGCTGAATCTCCACAAAGACTAGTTTGCCAAGATCGCTGGTTTAATTCTTAACAAGCGTTTACCAACATTTGTGTATCCTACACTTACCCCCCAATTACACAGAAAGGTATACAAGGTTGGTAACAGTTTTTTACCCTGCTCATTTTTTATAAAATAAAATAATTAATAATTAGTAAAAAAACATGAACATGATGATCTACTAATCAGCTACAAGGTGGCTAAACCTTCCTAAACTTATGAATGATCCAAGTTGATGCCAAGCTATTAGCCCAAAAAGGAGAGGCTGTATTCTTTGCAGCATGTGGAAAAACAAAACAGTTTCCCTCGAACAGAATTCAGCAATTGAACAATTCAACAGATGTCCGCCGCAAGACATTATAAATATCATAACAGTATGAAGCGCAAGCTGGGTCCTAGAATGGTGATCAAGTGTGGCAAACTTCTTAGTTTGTACACTAAACTGTCAAGTAAATTGCGCCCCATAGATCTGAACAAGATCTTACCTATGATTTAAACGTCAAGATCCTTTTAAACAAATCATTAGAGTCACTAGGGTGTATCTTTATTACAGATTGGAACATTGTTATCGCCATGTATCATGATTAATAACTTAATCATATAGATTTTGTTTTTCCCTTCAAATGAACGACTGGAAAATCATCAGAATCAGAAAACACTGAATCAGTGAGAAAGTAACCAACCAAAAATCAGCAGAAACGCTGAATCAGGTGGAGACCATAAAAAATCCTGCGTGTTAACAGGAAGAAATTAGCAGAGTGGAAGACAAAAAACAATTTAATGTTACAGAATATAGCTCATCATGAAAACATAAACGCGCCAACGCCAAACAAGTTATTCAATCCACTATAAAAACGCCATGTATTCAAGGCCCCGAAGTCTTCATTATATGAACTGAAACTGTTGCCATTTTTGTCGCCCTTGCTGCTGCTGGGGCTTTTATTACGGTTTAAAATATATACACAAATGGCAACAAAACTTAAGCAATCAAAAAAAATCTGAACCACTAATACAAAAAAGACAACTGCACGCCAAAACCGCCAACAACAAAAATCATATTTGATCCATTTCCAGATGAAATTATATTTTAAGAACTTAAATTTACATTTATTTAATAAAAAATAATCATGGCGTCTTATAAATGATAAAGTCAATAAATAAAGACATGATCTATAAAAGACATTTCCATAGACCAGAAAGGGTAATCAATCTGTTGCATAAGTAAGAACTTCATTAAATCATGCTACCGATCTTGCCAAAACGCTGAGCAAATATTCTCACGATGACGCGTTTTTGCGCGTGTGTTACAATATTAACATCTCTATTTAGATAAAAACATAGATGATTGTTTTTGACAAGATAACAGTTGAGGATGACTTGAGGACAACTTGATTAAAAACTTAGAAGTAACTTGAGAAAAAACTTAAGGATAACTTTTGGGTAAAACTTGTGGAATAACGTAAGGATACTTCAGATGACTTCCGACCACTTGAGTAAGAACTTAGAAGTGACTTGGGGTTGACTTGAATGACTTAAAGGACAACTTGTGATACAAGGACAACTTATTGATAAGAAATTAAAGTGACTTAGTCATGCGGGTGGGTTGGTGGGTGTGCATGCGTGTGGGTGTGGGGTGGGGGTGTGGGTGGGGGTGTGCATGCGTGGGTGAGGGAGGGGTGCATGCTGGGTGGGGTGACAGAGTTACCTTCCTTAGTGTCCGCACAAAGCAGTACAGCATACTGTGCCCTCTCTGCTATAAAAAGGCTTCAACTTACCGCATGAACGGTTATTATAGCAAGCGATTTATACTGCAGCCCTCTTGCTAATAAATAAGGCGTGCACGGCATGAACGGCTATTTATAGTACAGTCAGCACGGAAAATTTACTCACCTCTTGCTACGAAATAAGGCTTTCACAGCACGATCGGCCTATTTTTATGTAGCTAGCACAAGGCTGACTCACCGCAGTTGCCTCCCACAACAAAGAGTTACTTATACTTCCTTCTAGCACAAAAAAAGTTTATTCCACACCCCCCTCTTTTTCTGCTCATTTTTCTTGCATATATAAGTCATCAATACCATGTGCGTTCGTATAAATGGAACGCCATGTTCTCCTTGGTTTTTGATCTTTGAAACTTGTTTGCGCCTTTCAAGGCAGTGACCCATAATCAGAGCAGAATGATAATTTTCTTTCGCCAAGTTTTTAGTAAAAATGTATTCATTTCGTCAACAGAGTCGAAGATTATCAAGCCATCATCATCTCTTTCATAATATTCCCCAAATCTCTTTCTAAATCTCTTTGTGAACCAACAAGCTTTTCAAGGTAGCTTTTATTCATAAATGGTTATGGCTCGGGGAGGGATCCCCAACCTTCCAAAAACGCAATACTCTCTTTGGCTTACAAGGAAAAAACACGCTCACCTATTTTTCTTTTGTTTATATACTCATCATAACGCTTGTATAATTGCATAGAACCTCCATAACAAGAAGTTGTTCCTCTGTAAACAAATCACGTCCGCTCCATTGAAGCCATGGCTAAAATGGCCGGTCGGTGTCAACACTGCCACTCAACGGGGTACCCAAGAATATTCAGAAACATTTTCTGATGCAAATGTTGCAAGTTGACCTCGTGTCGCTCTATCCCCGTGCGCTGTGTGAACGAAGGTCGCTTTCTGGCTACCTGCCATAGCTTAAATTGAATTGATCATTTCAAGCTCGTGCTGCTGCCTGGTGGGGCAAAGTTTGTAGAAAAAATTAATCAAATAATGGGTGCGATTTTATGTCATTTAAATGTGAGAAAAAGCTTGATGTGTTGTGTGTGTGCGCTCCCGCCTCTCTGTCTTCTGTCTGTCACTCTCTTATCTGTCTGTCTGTCTGTCTGTCTGTTTCTGAGGGCAACTTAACCTTAACGGCTTGCAGGTTTTCTCTCTCTCCCCACGCTGTAATTAACATACAGCAAGTAATCGGATAGCCTAGCACCCACGTGAGAGTATATGCGCGTTCACCACAACTGCTTTTCCCCTCCTTACTCTATGGGGCTGTTCATCCCCGCTACTTTCCCCTACGCTACTCTCTGAAAACTTTAGTAAATTAGTTTTAAAACGGATAACCCTGCACAGTATGTTTGTTTGTAGATAATCGTTATTTTTTGGTTATTGAAGTCTTACTTGTCAGAGAACAGTAATATGCCAATCCTGGGTCACTTCGTCCGAACTTGGTGAGGACGAAGTGAGTCAGGATTGGCATATTACTGTTCTCTGGAGTGTATAATCGATTCTTACAAGCACCTACATATATGACAGAAAAAACCAAAGTGGAGAGTGTATAATCGATTCTTACAAACACCCGACATATGTGACAGAAAAAATCCAAAGTGGGAGTGTATAATCGATTCTTTCAGGCACTGGGAGCCTATAAAGAGAGTGAAGGAGGTGAGATACATGTTCGTATTTTGAGTGTCGAAAAATCTACACGAGCAGCGTTGTTTTTGTTGGTTTGTTTGTTTTATTTTGGGGCAACCTGTCAAGGAGATACTTTGGATGCCCACGCGAAGGGCATGACAATAGTCCGTTCTGGAAATGGCAAAGGCACGTATCAGTCTTGGTTCCTTCTGCAGAGAGAAAGTTGCGAATAGCACTAGTTCTGCGTGGTTCAAGGCAGCTGCTTTGCGGATGGTGGAAATGTGGTTTTTGAAGGTTAAGCATTGGTCAAGGGTGACCCCAATGGTACCAACAGCCGATGAAAAAGAAATAATGGAACCCTTTATCAGAACAGATTTGTCTTCTTCCTCCTCCTCCTCCTCCTCCTTGTTCTCCTCCTCCTCCTCTTCCTCCTCCTCCTCCTCTTCCTCCTCATCCACATCCTCTTCCTCCTCTTTCATTCTTCTTTTTCTTCTTCTTCTTCTTCTTCTTCTCTTCTTCTTCCTCCTCCTCCTTGTCCTCCTCCTCCTCCTCGTTCTCCTCCTCGTTCTCCTCCTCCTCCTCCTCCTCCTCCTCGTTCTCCTCCTCCTCCTCCTCGTTCTCCTCCTCCTCCTCTTCCTCCTCCTCCTCGTTCTCCTCCTCCTCCTCCTCGTTTTCCTCCTCCTCCTCCTCCTCCACATCCTCTTCCTCCTCCTCTTCATTCTTCTTTTTCTTCTTCTTCTTCTTCGTCTTCTGCTACTGTTGCTACTTCTCTTTTTTGCATCTGCTTCTTCTCCTTCTCCTTCTCCTTCTTCTTCTTAGTCATCGTAAGGGAATGGAAACAGCTTCCAGTTTTAATCACAATATTGTTGCACAAACCCAAAGCGTACAGGCAATTGCCGAAAACTGGCTCCAACTCAAAACACGAGCGACGTGGGTTCAGCTGCCTGCACGTGAGAGTCGCCGCCCACTGGTGCTGTGCGACGGCGTGGGAGAAGACACACGGAGGAGGGGGGGGGGGGGGAGAGAATAAGAAATACAGGACCGCCGCTTCACACACGAAGATCATTTCACACTGGGTACTGCATTAACATTTGTTCTGAGAGAGAGAGAGGGCGGGGGGGGGGGGGGGGGGGGGGGGGGGGGGGGGGGGAGAGAGAGAGAAAAGTGTTGACTTCACAACCAAGGGACCTGGCGTTGGGTACTGCATTAACGTTGAATTATTCATCCAGAAAAAAAAAAGAACAGGGAATCTTCACTCCACACGCAAAGAGGTTGCATTGTTTTCAGCTGTAACATTGGGTTACTCATTATTCAGAGGGAGAAAGTGGAATCTTCACACACAAAGAGGTTGCATTGTGTACTGCTGTAACATTGGGGTTACTCATTCGGAGGGAGAAAGTGGAATCTTCACACACAAAGAGGTTGCATTGTGTACTGCTGTAACATTGGGTTACTCATTCGGAGGGAGACAGGGAATCTTCACACACAAAGGGGTTGCACTGTGTACTGCTGTAACATTGGGGTTACTCGTTCGGAGGGAGACAGGGGAATCTTCACACACAAAGAGGTTGCATTGTGTACTGCTGTAACATTGGGTTACTCATTCGGAGGGAGACAGGGGAATCTTCACACACAAAGGGGTTGCATTGTGTGCTGCTTCAACATTGCGTTATCTGTTCAGAGAGCAAAAGTGAGATCTTCACTCCACGCGCATCGGGTACTGCCTTAACATTGGATTATTGATTCAGGAGAGGGGGGGGGGGGGGGGGGGGGGGGGGGGGGGGGGGGGGGGGGGGGGGGGGGGGGGGGGAGGTGGAATAACTTCTCTGCACAGTTAGAAGGACTGCTTTGGGGTATGCTTCAACAAAGAATCAGTTGTTCAGAGAAAGTGGAATCTTACACTCACCCCCGCAAAGAACTGTGTTAAGTACGCTTTCACATTGGATTGGTTGTTCAAAGAGAGGGCGGGGTGGAGGGGGAGAGGGGGGGGGGGGCGGGGGAGCGACTCTCACACGCAAGAGATCACGTAGCCTACGGAGGGCATTGAGAGCAGATTAGTTATTCTGAGGCACAGAAAAAAAAAAAAAACTATGGGGTCCTTCACGTCAGTGAATGCTTTCTTTTTAGAGTGTGGGAACTTGCGTGATATGAGACATAAAACACTTTACAGCAGACTCCTTGAACACCTTGTTCAGAGATGTCCCACCTGATGTAATCTCTGGAAATCTGAAAGAGATTTAAACATTTTTCGTCTGATCTAAGATTTTACGGGGAAAGTTTGTTTGTTTGTATGTTTTATAAACGAAATTTCCCCGGTGTGTTTTTAAGAAGGTTAATTTTAAAAAGGGGTTTTGGGTGAGTGATGATTTTGTTTAAAACGATTTGTGAGTAGACTTCAACGCTGTGACAGCCCTGATATGGCCCTTTGTGGTCGGCTGGGCTATAAGCAACATTTCTCTCTCCTCTCTCCTCTCTACTCTCTCTCTCTGGTGGTTTCCCTTGCTTGGCCACCGGGAAGAAGCATTTCAACGAAGCTCTGACCTTTTGTTTTCTTTTGGCAAGAAAATAAGTAACAATGCCAGTCATAGGACTTCCACCGACACTTGAGTGTATGCTAAACACTTTGTTGCAAGAACTGTCGCTGTCGTCGTTCAAAATCGAAGGAAGGGGAGCACAGACTGTCATCGTGCTGCGTTTTAACACAGCCGCCAACCCAACCCGCCGCCGCGCTCACTCGCCAAGACAACACTGTCGTCTTTCGTCGAACATGTCCGGCACAGATTTCCAGGGACAGGAGACGGGCCGAGGAGCACAGAATACGACAGAAGGCAAGTTCTTCTTCATCTCCCTCAGGCTTGTTTCTTCCTACTCCCCCAAGTTTGTTTTACGAAACAGGAAATAACAATGTGTCGGACATTATCCACGACGACATTTCTACATGTGTTGAGAGCTGTGCCCTTCAGACAGATAGAGATCAACAGCACTGTCCATCGCCTGCCGCTGTAAGTGACATTAAGTTTCAGGAAGTGAAATCAGTGACGATTGTGAACATTTCGAAACCCAGTCAGAGGAATACACCACGGATACCATGACATTAGAAAACGGTACGCAGTGGGTTACACAGAGGGAGCGCGGCGAAATCCTGACTTGCCATCCACAGGAGACTGACACAAAGAATGGCACAGGCAACAACACAGCGGATGTTCCTGAATCAGCTGACACCTCACAACTGAGTGTAACGGATCTTTACAACGCAGTTACGAACTGTTTTGAAGATACCTCAAAGAAAATGGACAGCCTTCTCAATACCCTTAGATCAGAGAAAAAAGATAGATGCGACACCAGTGCTGATTACAAAGGAAATCTTGGTTTAGAAGCAACCTAACTATGACGAAGTTCCTTGTTAACTTGTGCAGACATCAGTGAGGTTGGAAAGGAAATCATGCTTCAGATATGGCCCAACTACTATACAGCTATTAGACTTGTGATCAGAGTTCTTGTCAAAAAGGAAATCTTGGTCTTCATGTGATGTAGACTGTAAAGTTTGTTATCATTATTTGAACTTGTTATGATCTTGGTACAAAAGCTCATGTAAAACTATTGACTGCAAAGTTGTTATTGTACTTTAGCAGATTGATCATGAAATGAGTTGAATTTCCTTGATGTGGCTTCCACGTCATGATGACTTAACTTATCTAAGTTTGATTATACATGTTTGTATTGTTCAGTTACCCATCGCCTCCCCCCCCCCCCCCCCCCCCCCCCCCCCCCCCCCACCCCCCCCCCCCCCCCCCCCCCCCCCCCCCTCATCGTACGCCATGTGATGGCGTCCAAGCCTCACCCCACATAAAATAATGGTTCGTTTCGTTCTCTCTCTCTCTCCTCCCCTCTCTCCCTCACTCACTGAATCTTAGAGGAAGCTGCAGTAACGTTGCCAGTGGTGGTGTGCGCTTTGTCCCAGGCGTTTTGCGGGTAGCCAGGGCAACAGTAGTTGGAGGAATGGGTGTGGGATTGCCAGACATGTTCACACCGACGGCCTCGCTCGCACGGAAGGGCTATAACGGACACGACTGTGTGCTACACAGAGCTTGCTGTTGGTGTCGTTCTCCGGCTTTATTTCTTTAGCATGGTTTCCGCTCTGTGGGTTGCTGTCTGCTGTGTCTCTCTCTCTCTCTCTCTCTCTCTCTCTCTCTCTCTCTCTCTCTCTCTCTCTCTCTCTCGTGTTATCAGCTCTCTCTCTTTATCAGACCTCCTCTGTCTGTCTCTCTCTCCTCTCCCCTCCTCCTCCTCTCTCTCTTGCGTTTTTCCCTCTCTCTCCTCTCCTCCCTCCCTCCTCCTCTCCTCTCTCTCCCTCCTCTCTTTCTTCCTTCTACCCCCCCCCCCCCCCCCCCCCCCCCCCCCCCCCCCCCCCCCCTCTTCGTTGAATGGAAACGAAGACAGTGGGTTTTTTTTTTCTTCAGGTTTCAACTCGGACGAAAAGTGTTACCGCCTTGAAACCAGACCACGTTAATTAATTAAAGCGCCAAAAAAAAAAAAAAAAAAAGCCAGCTGAAATGTAAAGCAGAGAGACACACTCTGCTCGCTTCATTAAGGCTGCTGCCATAATATAAAGCACATCAGTATACCAACAGAGACAGATTTGCAGGAAAGGAGAAGAAAGGGAAATCTTTATGAAAAAAAAAAAAGAAAGATTAAAAAAAAAAATCTCTGAAACAAAGAAGAGTTAGTTCCCTTGGACTGCTCAGTTCTGTAAGTTCAGGCTGGTTTGGGGGTTGTTGTTCGTGAGCCTCCTGCGCCAGTTGAGCGAGGGCACGTCCTTGTTTGCGTTTGGCGGTAACCCTAGCAACGGAAAGAGGCCGAGAGTGGAAAGCGAAATCTGTCAGACATCTGCTGAGAGTGTGTCTGGGGGCTGTGTCTGCCGCTGTGCCTCAGGAGGGGGGGGGGGGGGGGGGGGGGGGGGGGGGGGGGGAGTTCTAAGTGAGAGAATTAGCCGGCTCTGCTGCACTCGATTGGTGTGCGTGGACGTTTAGGGGGGGTGGGGGGGGGGTGGGGGGGCTGTTCCTTGTTGTTGTTAATCAGGTTTTCTGCACATCACACCATCTGGACTTGCGAAGATGTTCTGAATCCCTGTCTGTCTGTCTGTCTGTCTGTCTGTCTCTCTCTCTCTCTCTCTCTCTGTCTCTCTCTCTCTCTCTCTCTCTCTCTCTCTCTCTCTCTCTCTCTCTCTGTTTGGGAGTGAGTTAATCTGTGCGTGTGCGCGCGCGTTTGCGTTCGTGCGTGCGTGTGTGTGTGAGTGTGTGCGCGAGCACGTGCACTCGTCCGTCCTTCCCTCTTTTCTCATTCTTCGTCTCTCTCATGTCTGTAAATGTCAAGAAACGGTTCTCACATTAGCAAGGGGAATATCCTCCGCCAATTACCGGACATGAATGTTGTGAAGTTGCTGTAACTGTCATGAAATTGAGGTGACACCGGCCGTCCCGCCACAAACTCTTAGTCAGGCCATCAACTTGCTTACTAGGTATTTAAAGGAAGGGAGAAGAAGACGTTGGGGCTGGATTGGACATAACGCTGCGGAAGCCTGCAAGCAACATCACCAGACAAGCCCTAACATGGAACCCCCCAAGGAAAACGAAAAAGAGGTCGGCCAAGGAACACCTGGCGCAGGGACCTGGAAGCAGACATCAGGAACATGGGGATGACTTGGAACCAGCTGGAGAAAAGAGCCCAGGACAGAGCTGCCTGGAGGTCCTTGGTTGGCGGCCTGTACCCCAGGAGGGGTAATAGGCGATGATGATGATCGATGATGATGATGATGATGATGATGATGATGATAAGAAGAAGCAGATGGAAAGAGGAAAAAAAAAAGCAGAAGTCTAAGCATTTCTCTGTCTAAAACATGGCTCTACGCACAACAAAAGAGGAGCAAACCACCCAACGTATACATCATTCCAACTCCATGAATTGAAGCACACAGACCAAGCCAGCAAACTGCTCCCCTAGAGGGAAGCACCAGGCGTGTGTGTCTGTGTTTACCACGGAAGCAGAGAGAGAGAGAGAGAGAGTAAACCAAGTGTGTTTGTTATTCACCGTTATCATCTCCCCTCCATGAAGATTTCCTTCCGTCTAAGTGAGTTGAGATAAATTCGGCTTTGAAAAACATGGGCTGCGATCACCGTTATCAGAATGTCATCACCACTTTGAAATACTGCGTACAGCATTAAATTTTCAGTGCAGCAGAACTAGGTCATAAAAAAAATGAAAGAGAAAGCGCGTTAACTGTCAAGTATGGTAGGTTTCTTACAGTGCCAAGTCAATATCCGCAACCAGTTCAGAGCCGTTCAGTATACTGTGCTGTATACACGCATTAACTGTCGGGTCAACTGGGGTAGGTGCGTGGTTAAAAGAAGGGAAGAGGGGAGGTAAATGTCACATCTAGTTACACGTC
>CM031616.1:66561315-66568815 GCA_018398815.1 Conus ventricosus
CAGCTTCAAATCATGCGTAGTGTAGTCTCAACACTTAGCGGATGTGGTATATGGACTAGTCCACACGCAGTGACGCCTTCTTGATGAAACTGACACTGAAACTCAACAAAGTTGGAAGGGGGGGGGGGGGGGTGGAGTGAAAGGGAGGGGAGGGGGAGAGGAAGCACAGGACGGCAGTTAGTTACACACGGCTGGCCGTACATCTCTTTCTGTCTGCCGTGGTAGTTTGATCACGCTGCCAAAGCGTTGAAACAAGGCAGCACCTTTTGCTCCTGTAGATGCACGTAAGTGAAAGGCAATGCCGCTTCAGCTTGTCCGTCCTGTACCTTGCTGCACAGGTACAGAGCCTGACCCTTGACAGCATCTTGAGAGGTGAAGTCTGTCGTGTCTCGCACTGCTTTCGCCGCCGGAGATGTCTGCTCGGACACAACGTAGGAAAGTGTGTTGCGACTTGAGTCCTGTGTAACGTGAGGTTTTCGTTTGTATCCTCCACATTGTTTTCTGAAAGAAGAAGTGTCGAGTCTTTTCCTGCAAACTTTTGTTTAGGACCTGAGCGTGACGAGTAGGGATGGAAGGTGTGGTCTTCTAGAGGGTGGACTCAGAATGTGTTTTCTATTAACATTACAGAGTAGTTTGTTTTAATAATAAGATTCTCTAGTTTCTTTCGATAATAAGATTTACCTCCACCCTCTCCTGTCAGTGGTGGAAGGAGCAACTTTCCAGCTCTCGTTGTCAAAACATTTTTTTTTTATCAGGACTGTTAAAACGACTCAAATATGGTTCAGGCCTTATTGACCTAAGTCTTATGCACTTAAAAACGTTTGTTCTCCGAGTGAGAGACAGACTTCAAAACAGGGTCAAACATGAAATGATTGTATGAACAACAAGCTGACTGATACAAACACAATTTCACATACAAAGGTTTCCTTGGTATTCCAGATTGAAATAATGCACAGTGTTAATGAACTGATCAAAAGGTTCCATCTGTCCCCCACGGCTGGCCTGTTGTCATGTTATCTCATCATAAAGAGGAGGGCATGCAGTGTCTCGCTGACCTGAGCGGGAGTCCAGTGCATGCCTCGGGGGTAAAGTGGCCCGGTGGAAGAGTTGAGGGGTCTCTTTCCTGTTTGTTGACGTCACCACGTGATTCAGGCACGCTGGTCAGTAGTCCACTGGGCCACGTGACGTCATGGAGGTTTGTGCCTTGTTGGGGCACTGGCTATGGACATAGTAGGTCCCAAGCTCTCAGGTTTCTAGATGGTTGGCATCCGTCTGTCTCAAGAGACAATGGTGTTGCGCCATGGATCAGGCAGCTAAGAGTTGCAGCGTCTGCCGTGGCTGAAGAGCCCGATCCTTGAGCGGCAGACTTGCAGTTGCTGCTGCAGGTGAAGTCTCGGTCATGAGTGTCTGATGGTGCCGACGCCATTCTCTGCCGTCTACGGCGCCTCTGTTCTTCCCACTGGGCCTCTCTCCTCTGTTCTGCTTGTTTGATGTCGGCCTTGATGGTGGGCCGCCAGCTGACCCGGCCTGAAGCTGCTGTCTCCAGGTCTGCTGGGTCGAGGCTGCCTGCCCTCAGGTCGCGCTTGCATTCATCTTTGTAGCGTAGGGCGAGCCGTCCTGTGGGTCTGGAGCCTGTAGCCAGCTCACCATAGAAGAGGTTTGTAGTTAGAGACTAGGATTCCGGGTTTGGTGAGTCCTCACAATTGCCTTCTGAACTTTTAGGAAACTGTGAAGTCTCAACCGGCGTAAGTGAGACAATCGTAAATTTATCATCTGCAGTTTGTCTGCCTCCGCTTTAGTTTCTTCACTCAGGTGTTGAGTGCATTTCAGCCAGTGGTGCAACACCAAAAAAAAAAGATCCCCGCTTATCAGTGAAAAGGAAATAACTCTTCAAATAAGTCAAACACCCAGGTGGTGTAGTTAGGTACCGGACTACACTTAGTCCAGGTATTTATGTTACTTAGAATCACCCACTACAAATCATTCAGACAGTCAACGGTTTTGACAAACCTTTATAGCAGAATTGACACGAGTATAAGGTTATACTGTTGAAATATAAAGCATAAATACAAACAGTGCGTAGTCTGAAGACTTAAAAAATAGATATACCACTTAACTTTTCTCCTGGATCAATCAGTGAAACCTGACTGAGGATCCAGGGGAGGTAAAGCATTCCTCTCTCTGGCTCACACTGGCATCAAGTCTTGCCCAAAGTAAAGGACTGTTTTCAGTCTTGAGGCCTATGGTGAGTCTTGCGGTGTTGGGCTACCAGTGTTCTTTTAGAAACTTAATCCACACAGCATGCTTTTTGTCAGAGGAACATGATAACCAATGGGAGAGGGCAGTGACACTTTGTTTGAAAGGTTCGACGTAACGCAGTTTGGATCAAACATGACCGTCTCTCAGATCTTGAAGGTCTTCAGCTTTTATCACCGAGGTGTGAAGTTGTGTGGTCCACCAGGCGTGTCGCACATCCAAGAGCAAGTGACAGGTGAGAGAGAGTACCTGGGATGATGGCGGTTTTGTTGTTGTTGTCGCGTAGGTGGCAATAAAAATACTCGGCCATGTCACGAGATTCACGTAACTGCCTGATAGGACCAGGAAAAGAGCGTTGTAGCAACCCTAACTGTGATGCTACATTGAGTGGGGAGGGAAAGGGGAGGGGTGTGGCAACCCTGTCTGTGATGCTACACTGAGTGGGGAGGGAAAGAGGGGGGTGTGGCAACCCTGTCTGTGATGCTACACTGAGTGGGGAGGGAAAGGGGGGTGGTGGCAACCCTATCTGTGATGCTACACTGAGCGGGGAGGGAAAGGGGGGGGGGCAACCCTATCTGTGATGCTACACTGAGTGGGGAGGGAAAGGGGGAGGGGCAACCCTATCTGTGATGCTACACTGAGTGTGGAGGGAAAGGGGGGGGGGGTGTGGCAACCCTATCTGTGATGCTACACTGAGTGGGGAGGGAAAGGGGGGGCAACCCTGTCTGTGATGCTACACTGAGTGCAGTGGGGAGGGAAAGAGGGGGGTGTGGCAACCCTATCTGTGATGCTACACTGAGTGGGGAGGGAAAGGGGGGGGCAACCCTGTGATGCTACACTGAGTGGGGAGGGAAAGGGGGGGGGTGTGGCAACCCTATCTGTGATGCTACACTGAGTGGGGAGGGAAAGGGGGGGGGGGCAACCCTGTCTGTGATGCTACACTGAGTGGGGAGGGAAAGGGGGGGGTGCCAACCCTTTCTGTGATGCTACACTGAGTGGAGAGGGAAAGGGGGGGGACCCTGTCTGTGATGCTACACTGAGTGGGGAGGGAAAGGGGGTGGTGTGGCAACCCTGTCTGTGATGCTACACTGAGTGGGGAGGGAAAGGGGGTGGTGTGGCAACCCTGTCTGTGATGCTACACTGAGTGGGGAGGGAAAGAGGGGGGGGGGGTGACAACCCTGTCTGTGATGCTACACTGAGTGGGGAGGGAAAGGGGGTGGTGTGGCAACCCTATCTGTGATGCTACACTGAGTGGGGAGGGAAAGGGGGTGGTGTGGCAACCCTATCTGTGATGCTACACTGAGTGGGGAGGGAAAGAGGGGGGGGGTGACAACCCTGTCTGTGATGCTACACTGAGTGGGGAGGGAAAGGGGGGGGGACCCTGTCTGTGATGCTACACTGAGTGGGGAGGGAAAGGGGGGGGGGGGTGGCAACCCTATCTGTGATGCTACACAGAGTGGGGAGGGAAAGAGGTGGGTGTGGCAACCCTATCTGTGATGCTACACTGAGTGGGGAGGGAAAGAGGGGGGGTGGCAACCCTATCTGTGATGCTACACTGAGTGGGGAGGGAAAGAGGGGGGGGTGTGGCAACCCTATCTGTGATGCTACACTGAGTGGGGAGGGAAAGAGGGGGGGGGGCAACCCTGTCTGTGATGCTACACTGAGTGGGGAGGGAAAGAGGGGGGGGTGGCAACCCTATCTGTGATGCTACACTGAGTGGGGAGGCAAAGAGGGGGGGGGGTTGGCAACCCTATCTGTGATACTACACTGAGTGGGGAGGGAAAGAGGGGGGGGGGGGTTGGCAACCCTATCTGTGATACTACACTGAGTGGGGAGGGAAAGAGGGGGGGGGGGTGGCAACCCTGTCTGTGATACTACACTGAGTGGGGAGGGAAAGAGGGGGGGGGGTGGCAACCCTATCTGTGATGCTACACTGAGTGGGGAGGCAAAAGGGGGGGGGGGGCAACCCTATCTGTGATGCTACACTGAGTGGGGAGGGAAAGAGGGGGGGGGGGCAACCCTATCTGTGATGCTACACTGAGTGGGGAGGCAAAGAGGGGGGGGGGCAACCCTATCTGTGATGCTACACTGAGTGGGGAGGGAAAGAGGGGGGGGGTGGCAACCCTATCTGTGATGCTACACTGAGTGGGGAGGGAAAGAGGGGGGGGGGGTGGCAACCCTATCTGTGATGCTACACCGAGTGGGGAGGGAAAGAGGGGGGGGGGGGGTTGGCAACCCTGTCTGTGATGCTACACCGAGTGGGGAGGGAAAGAGGGGGGGGGGCAACCCTATCTGTGATGCTACACTGAGTGGGGAGGGAAAGAGGGGGGGGGGTGTGGCAACCCTATCTGTGATGCTACACTGAGTGGGGAGGGAAAGAGGGGGGGGGGGGGGGTTGGCAACCCTATCTGTGATGCTACACTGAGTGGGGAGGGAAAGAGGGGGGGGGGTGGCAACCCTATCTGTGATGCTACACCGAGTGGGGAGGGAAAGAGGGGGGGGGGTTGGCAACCCTATCTGTGATGCTACACTGAGTGGGGAGGCAAAGGGGGGGGGGGGGGTGGCAACCCTATCTGTGATGCTACACCGAGTGGGGAGGGAAAGAGGGGGGGGGGGCAACCCTATCTGTGATGCTACACTGAGTGGGGAGGGAAAGGGGGGGGGTGTGGCAACCCTATCTGTGATACTACACTGAGTGGGGAGGGAAAGAGGGGGGGGGTGGCAACCCTATCTGTGATACTACACTGAGTGGGGAGGGAAAGGGGGGGGGTGTGGGCAACCCTATCTGTGATGCTACACTGAGTGGGGAGGGAAAGAGGGGGGGGGCAACCCTATCTGTGATGCTACACTGAGTGGGGAGGCAAAGAGGGGGGGGGGTGTGGCAACCCTATCTGTGATACTACACTGAGTGGGGAGGGAAAGAGGGGGGGGGGGGTGGCAACCCTATCTGTGATACTACACTGAGTGGGGAGGGAAAGAGGGGGGGGTGGCAACCCTATCTGTGATGCTACACTGAGTGGGGAGGGAAAGAGGGGGGGGGGGGTGGCAACCCTATCTGTGATGCTACACTGAGTGGGGAGGGAAAGAGGGGGGGGGGTTGGCAACCCTATCTGTGATACTACACTGAGTGGGGAGGGAAAGAGGGGGGGGGGGGTGGCAACCCTATCTGTGATGCTACACTGAGTGGGGAGGGAAAGAGGGGGGTGGGTGGCAACCCTATCTGTGATGCTACACTGAGTGGGGAGGGAAAGGTGTGGTGGGGACATGGGCTGAACCGCATGACAGGTACGTCACGTTTCCTACAGCGGTACCGGTCTGTACACATGCTGGTGACACGTGAGGCACTGTTGCAAGTTTTGTCGTCGTGTGGGCCTGTAAGAGAGACAGATGGCTTCCAGGGACAGAGTAGTGAGAGGGAAGAGACGAAAGAGAGGGTGAAGACTAATGCTGGAAAATGATATAAACTGATAACGGATTGGATTGAGAGAGAGAGAGAGAGAGAGAGAGAGAGAGAGAGGCAGACAGAGAGAGAGAGAGGCAGACAGAGAGAGAGAGGCAAACAGAGAGAACGGGGTGGGGGGGGGGAGGGGGGAGGAGGGCAGGTGGTGGCTGACAATGCATCACGCTGAGTGACAGGAGGCGAGAGATCCTGACAAATCTGCGATTGAGGTCATGTCCAGATCGTTATGTCCCTCCCTCCACCCATCTCCTCCCGCGACTGTGCGCAGAGTTGAGTTGTGGTGAAGTGGTTAAGCGTTCATCATGTTGGTATGTGAGAGATTTCAGGGTCAATTCCCAGAATGCCTTTTTTCCCCTTTACTTCCACCTCTCTTCCACAAGGTCTTCTAGATGCCTCTTATAATACAAACATCAGTGACTTAAAACGTCTATGATATTTATGTTTTAATGCATGTAAACCGTGCAGGCCTTCAAATACCTGGGGTTCATCATTATCTGATGAAGGCTCAAAGCCTGAGGTTGTGGCAAGGACTGCACAAACAGCAGCTGTAGTGGCAAAACTAAAAACTCTATGGAGAGACAAAACCTCCGTCTTCGCTCCAAGATCCACCTAACGCGCCCCCTTGCCCTCCCAGTTTTTTTTTCTGTATGCATGTGAAACTTGGACACTCACAGCAGAGTTACAAAGAAGAATTCTGGCCACTGAAATGAGATGCTAACAGAAAGATCTTGGGCATCCATGACACAGACCACGTGACAAATGAAGAAGTCCGTAGACTATTTCAACAAGCAACTGGACCCCAGGAAGACCTACTCACGGTCGTCAAGAAGCGGAAAATGAAGTGGTACGGACACGTGTCCCGTTCAGCAGGCCTTGCAAAGACAGTCCCGCAAGGAACAGTCAGAGGAAGCCGCACCAGAGGAAGACGAAGGAAGAGGTGGGAGGACAATATCCGAGAGTGGACTGGAATAATCCTGGCGGAATCTCAACGAGCGGTGGAGGACAGGGACAGATGGAGAAGAGCGGTGGCCAGATCATCAGGGGTGCCCAGATCATCAGGGGTGCCCCAACGACAACAGACGATGCCAAGGGATAGGTGATGGTGAAGGTGAAGAATGCATGTCAAGCGAGCACTAAAGCCCTGGCTATCTTATATCCACCGATCGGTTCACATTCTCATGCTTTCTTTGAATCTCGTACATTCAATGAGAAGTACTCGTTGTACACAATGTCGTTAGCCAACTTCTGGCTGAGGTATGTTCCGATTGATGACTTATTCCGTTGGGTATAAAACGGCGGACGACAGATCAGCATTTCTGTGGACCAAAATGGATTGATGTCGTTCATGACGGTGTCTCTCCGTCCACATCTGACAGCCCGCCTGGAGTTTGAAACCGAGTGTGTGTGTGTGTGTGTGTGTGTGTGTGTGTGTGTGTGTTTGTGTGTGTGTGTGTGTGGTGTGTGTGTGTGTGTGTGTGTGTGTGTGTGTGTGTGAAAGAGAGGAGAGAGAGTGTATGTCTGTATGTGTGCGGGTGTGTGTGTGTTTGTGTGTGTGTTTGTGTGTGTGTGTGTTTGTGTGTGTGTGTGTGTGTGTGTGTTGTGTGTGTGTGTGTGTGTGTGTGTGTGTGTGTGTGTGTGTGTGTGAAAGAGAGAATGAGAGAGAGAGCGTGTGTCTGTATGTGTGCGTGTGTGTGTTTGTGCGTTGTGTGTGTGTGTGTGTGTGTGTGTGTGTGTGTGTGTGTGTGTGTGTGTGTGTGTGTGTGTGTGTGTGTGTGAAAAGAGAG
>CM031616.1:66573815-66578815 GCA_018398815.1 Conus ventricosus
TTTTTAATCGGGGGGGGGGGGGGGGTGCGCGCGTGGTGTGTGGGTGTGTGCGCGCGTGGTGTTTTTTGTGTGTGCGCGCGTGGTGTTTGTGTGTGTGAGAGAGAGAGAGAGAGAGAGAGAGAGAGAGAGAGAGAGAGAGAATCAATCAGCCCATTAACAGAGTTGGTCCGTCTGTTGACAGCCTTGATTACACTTGCTCAGTCTGTTGTTAGGCTTGGTCAGCCTGTTGATAGAATTGTTTTTTATTGGAAACGGATGATAACGTTTGAACCCTTTGGGAAATTCTCGGGATTCCTTGATTAAGGAAACATGTATTTTGATACCACTTTTTTTTATTTGATAGATAGATAGATTGAAATAATGATGTTCATTAGCATTTTGTTTGGTTGAACATGTATCATAAATACTGTATGCCTGAACAAGAAAAAAAAACAACAAGCAAACAAACAAACAAAAACGCACCCGTATATTTTCTTCCACTGCATCGTGTGTCTTGAAACGCCTTGAATGAGGTCGGTGATCAAGACTGTCAGATAATTCGACAGTCGGTGGCAATGACTATATGACACAGTTTCCTTGCCTTTTGTTCTGAGTCTGTAAGATGAGAATCAGACTGCCGTTTTTGGTTGTTGGGTTTTTGTTTGTTTGTTTGTTTGTTTTTATACGCTTCAGTGGACGGAGAGCGCTGAGGACAATGGCAAGGGCCGGTTCTATTATCTCGTTGAATCATTAATTGACGAGTTGACTCTGGCAGCTTCTTCTTCTTCTTCTTCTTCTTCTTCTTCTTTTGCGTACGCAGGCTGATACTCCTGCGGACACTCCGTGTATAGACAGGCAAGTATTAAACCCATCTGCCCAACAAATGGAGTGAGTTTTGTGTGTATGACCGTTTTTTTATCCCGCCATTAAGGCAGCCATACTCCAACTTCGGGAAGGTACATGCTGTGTGTAACATGTCATCCATGCCAACGGCCAAACTGGCCTTCTCTTCCGAAAGTTGGTGATGGGATTTTACGTGTGTGCAAGATGTTATGCGTGCGTTCACACACGGAACCTCGATTTAGAGTCTCATTCCAAGGACTGTATGGGAAATGGAGTCAGAACCAATGTTAACTCCGAGGGAAAAATCCCCCTGTACCGAAACGGCTCGGCGGAGATTCGAACCTGCAACCCCAAGATTACGAGTCCGGCGCTCTACCACTGAGCCCGACTCCGGCAGCAAGTTTAAAGTCTTCCTGCAAAAGATTCACAATTTTCTTCAAAAACGAACACATGTCTTTCTAACTCCGACAAAGTGAAGAAATCTTTCTTTCTTCAATCCTTAGCTCTAGTTTAGCTTTCAACGCCTATCCTGCGCTGAAATGATTGAAGATAAGAGATTGCTCGTTCATTTTCGTTGTCCTAATTGTTTTGTATCTTGCCTGAAGAAGACCTAAGAGGTCGAAACGCGTTGTGTTTTGTCTTGTGATTCGTTTGTCCACGTTTGTTTGTTTTTTCTTTGGCGGTTCGCTTATTTAAGATTTGCCTAGTTTAAGGCTTATGAATGTAAAAAAAATAAAATGTCAGAACCGTTGTATAGCATGGCAGATCAAAGTGTATTGAGTAGTATAGAAATTCGAAAACTACGATGTGCTTTGCTATTCAAAACGTGTGGAACATTCGAGAAACCTTAAAAAGCATGATGTAGTATAGCCCGCCAAAGCGCATGGAATATTCCATAACGTTCGAGGGCCATGACGTGGCATGGCCACCCAAAGACACACGTCATGTTCTGGGAAGGCCGGGAACTATGACGTAGCATAGGCCATCAGATATACGTGGAACGTTCAGAGAATGTGCGTGGAATCTTCAGTTAGGGCGGCCCGAGACCTGTGACGTAGCTTCAGCGATCAGAAATGCATGGAATATTCATACAATACTCGCGGAATGTTCAGTGTCTGGAACCTTCTGGAAGCCTCCTGGTTTCCGCAACGTTCAGGGATCAAGCTTAATTAACCTCTGTGAACATTTGCATAGTTCTCTCACATTTGTCACAGGGCTGGCTGGAGGAGAATGAATGTCGCGTGGAATGATCGTTTAAAGCATCCAAAGCAGAGTACAACCCAGCCCACCATGCAATGCATGCTGGGTGTGTGTGTGTAACTCGGGGATTTTGATACATGATATAGTTAAAGGCAGGCGATGTGGAAAGGGGGGGGGGGGGGGGTAGATAGTGGAGAACAAACTTACGCCCTATGACGATCTTGACAAAAATTGTATAACGCATTGCAGTGAGGAACTTCTGGCACACAGGGAGGGAATGGGGTAGTAAAAGACTATGATAATTTGATATAATATAATATGATATAATATAATGTAATATGATGCAATATAATATGTGATATAATATGATGTGATATAATATGATGCAATATAATATAATATAAAATGATATAATAAAATAATAAAATATGATACAATATGAAATGATATAATTATATAATATGTATGATATAATATGATATATGATACAATATATGATATAATATCATGTCTAGAGAAACGATTGCAAAGTGTTATAATAGCAGAAAGGAAGCACTGCACAGTGGCTAGGACGAGAAGCGGATAGAAGGGGAAGCGAGCAGGAACATGACCTAGCACGTGTGGTGTAGCGCGTATGGGCTAATCCACACTCTGTGCCCTCTCTCTCTCTCCTGAACCTGAAAGAGAACACCGCGAGAGCCCCGACGGGAAACTGGAAACGTCCTCCGATCCCCGAACCATGAAGGGAGGAGAGCAAGATAGGAAGGGACGTGAATGATAAAAAACCCCTGGCTGTATGCAATTCAACGGACCGATCAAGATGTTCATGGAGCGGTGGGGGGAAATAGTTGCAGGCGCAGAGGTAAGAGTGGGAGGGGGCGGGCGGGGGGGGGGGGGGGGGGGGGGGGGGGGGGTCCGGGAGAAAGTCCAAAGCCCGGGTGAAAAGAAAAGGAAGGAAAAGGTGGGTTGTAATAAGAAAGGGGCTCCCTGAAGGCAAAACGGGTATACAGCAGAACAGCGGGTCTGACGTGGGAGATGCAGAGTGCTGGATTTACTTGGAACAATGGTGACGATTCATCGGTACCAGGAAAGAAAGACTGTGACCATCGTAGACAGAAAGTCTGCTTCCGTATATTTTGCAAACAACGCGCTTTTGTTTGTTGTTGTGGGTTTTTTTTTTTTACATGAAGGGGCGAAATGGCGCAAGTTTCTGTGTGTGTGTGTGTGTGTGTGGTGTGTGTGTGTGTGTGTGTGTGTGTGAGGAGAGAGAGAGAGAGAGAGAGAGAGAGAGAGAGAGAGAGAGAGAGAGAGAGAGAGATTCGGCTGGTTTACGAATATGTACATTTTGAAACAAATATACTCGACATGTAACAAAGTATATCAAAACACAAAATCTTTGAGAAATTTCATGAGGTAGCCGTTTCTCGAAAAATGAAATGCCTTAAACTAGAAGAACGACAATTTTGTGTGTGTGTGTGTGAGAGAGAGAGAGAGAGAGAGAGGGACAGAGACAGAGACAGAGAGAGAGAGTAGGTAGCCGTTTCTCTAAATGTAAATGCTTTATACTAAAAGAACGACAAATGTGTGTCTGTGTCTGTGTGAGGGAGAGAAATAGAAAGAGAGAGAGAGAGAGCGTGTGTTTGTGTGTGTGAGAGAGAGAAAGAGCGAAAGTGAGCGAGACAGAGAGAGACTCCGTGTTTGTGTGTGTGTGTGTGTGTGTGTGTGTGTGTGTGTGTGTGTGTGTGTGTGTGTGTGTGAGGGAGAGAGAAATGTGTTTTTTATGCGTGTCTGAGAGAGAGAGAGAGATGCAGAAAAAGTGTATGTGTGTCTGTCTACCTGTCGTGTCTATCCATCTGCCTGTCTGTCTGGCAGTCTGCCTGCCTTTCTGTCTGTCGGTGTGTCCGTGCGGACACAGGAAACGAGGCGCCGCCTGCTGACCTCCCGGGTGCCGGCTGTGCCCGGCCTCCCGCCTGTCTCACGTTGCACTCTCTCCACTGTTTGCCCACTGACAAAAAACACCACTCTGTCAGACAACTACTGGACAGGCAAGACACTCCCTTCCTCCCCCCCCCCCCCCCTCCTCCCCCTTCCGCCCTATGGCGTGATAGACCCGATCGATATCAATTCCCTCGTAGCTGACCCCCCCCCCCCCTACCCCCGCCCTCCCTCACTCCCCCCCCACCTCGCTGTAGGTTTTTTTTTGTCGATTGGTCTCTATGTGACGGACAGAGGTCTTCGTTTCTGAGGTGATTGGATGCAGGGTGACAGAGAGAGAGAGAGGGAGGGAGGGAGGGAGACTGGTGGATTCAATTGCCTTTGATCTTTTCGAACATTTATCATTTTCAAACGATAAAAAAAGAAACATAACATTATAATCGTGACGCCAAGGGAGAAAAAAAAGCATTCGACGGAACAGCCAAAAAGAGGAAAAAATTAAAAGAAACGTAACATTATAATCGTGACGCCAAGGGAAAATAGCATTCGACGGAACAGCCAAAAAGGAAAAAAAATGAAAGAAACATAACATTATAATCGTGACGCCAAGGGAAATAGCACTCGACAGAACAGCCAAAAAGGGAGAAAAAAAGGTGCGAGAGGAAAAGCAAAAATCCTCGCATTAACTGTCAGAACCAACAGGGTTTGTTTCGTTTTTCTCCCTTGATGTCCAGCTTTCATTAAGCGTACCATTTTTTACCAGTCTTGCAAATGTATGTAACGTAACTACAAATCGAAGACACCCAATTCAGTCTCTTTGATCAGAGAGAGAGAGACCCATGTAAATTAAAATAGTTTAGTTCATCACAAATGACTAAATTCACGGTTTGCACATTACACGTGCACGTGCACGCGCGCGCACGCACACGCACGCACGCACGCACGCACACACGCACGCATGCATGCACGCACACACACACACTTTCATACGCGCGCGCGAGCAGGCTGTGTACGAACTAACCCTGAACTAAAGTTGGTCAAAA
>CM031616.1:66588815-66626315 GCA_018398815.1 Conus ventricosus
TGTATGACCGTTTTTCATCCCGCCATTAAGGCAGCCATACTCCATCTCTCGGGGAAGGTGCATGCTATGTGTAACGTGTCATCCATACCAACGGCCAAACTGGCTTGGCCTTCTCTTGCGAAAGTTGGTGATGGGATTTTTACGTGTGTGCAAGATGTTGTGCGTGCGTTCACACACGGAAGCTCGGTTTATGGTCTCATTCGAAGGACTGTATGGGGAATGGAGTCCGAACCAATGTTAACTCCGAGGGAAAAATCCCCCTGTATCGAAATTCGAACTCGCAACAGCGCTCTACCAACTGAGCTATGGGGGTACCCGATGTTCCCCAGGCTCATTGGATCCCTCCTTGAGATACGTTGTTATCATTGGGGTTTTTTTTTTAAAGGAAAACAGGTGTTATTGCCAGGAAAGCGCCGTGAACAGAAAAAACAACTACAATCGCTCTTGACCATGAGAAGTGTGTTGACCATGAGAAGTGTATTGACCATTGACCATGAGAAGTGTGTTGACCATGAGAAGTGTGTTGACCATGAGAAGTGTGTTGACCATGAGAAGTGTATTGACCATTGACCATGAGAAGTGTGTTGACCATGAGAAGTGTGTTGACCATGAGAAGTGTATTGACCATTGACCATGAGAAGTGTGTTGACCATGAAAAGTGTATTGACCATGAAAAGTGTATTGACCATGAGAAGTGTATTGACCATGAGAAGTGTGTTGACCATGAGAAGTGTATTGACCATGAGAAGTGTACTGACCATGAGAAGTGTACTGACCATGAGAAGTGTACTGACCATGAGAAGTGTGTTGACCATGAGAAGAAGTGTGTTGACCATGAGAAGTGTACTGACCATGAGAAGAAGTGTACTGACCAAGAGAAGTGTGTTGACCATGAGAGGTGTATTGACCATGAAAAGTGTATTGACCATGAGAAGTGTACTGACCGTGAGAAGCGTGTTGACCTCATGAAGTGTGTTGACCATGAGAAGTGTATTGACCATGAGAAGTGTGTTGACCATGAGAAGTGTGTTGACCATGAGAAGTGTATTGACCATGAGAAGTGTACTGACCGTGAGAAGTGTGTTGACCATGAGAAGTATGTTGACCATGAGAAGTGTACTCACCATGAGAAGTGTGTTGACCATGAGAAGTGTGTTGACCATGAGAAGTGTACTGACCATGAGAAGTGTACTGACCATGAGAAGTGTGTTGACCATGAGAAGTATATTGACTATGAGAAGAAGTGTACTGACCATGAGAAGTGTGTTGACCATGAGAAGTGTGTTGACCATGAGAAGTGTATTGACCATGAGAAGTGTGTTGACCATGAGAAGTGTATTGACCATGAGAAGAAGTGTATTGACCATGAGAAGAAGTGTATTGACCATGTGAAGAAGTGTACTGACCATGAGAAGAAGTGTACTGACCATGAGAAGTGTGTTGACCATTAGAGGTGTCTTGACCATGAGAAGTGTATTGACCATGAGAAGTGTACTGACTGTGAGAAGCGTGTTGACCATGAGAAGTGTGTTGACCATGAGAAGTGTATTGACCATGAGAAGTGTGTTGACCATGAGAAGTGTATTGACCATGAGAAGTGTACTGACCGTGAGAAGTGTGTTGACCATGAGAAGTGTGTTGACCATGAGAAGTGTACTCACCATGAGAAGTGTGTTGACCATGAGAAGTGTGTTGACCATGAGAAGTGTACTGACCATGAGAAGTGTACTGACCATGAGAAGTGTGTTGACCATGAGAAGTGTATTGACCATGAGAAGAAGTGTACTGACCATGAGAAGAAGTGTATTGACCATGAGAAGTGTGTTGACCATGAGAAGTGTGTTGACCATGAGAAGTGTGTTGACCATGAGAAGTGTATTGACCATGAGAAGTGTGTTGACCATGAGAAGTGTATTGACCATGAGAAGTGTGTTGACCATGAGAAGTGTGTTGACCATGAGAAGTGTATTGACCATGAAAAGTGTATTGACCATGAGAAGTGCAGGTGAGGTCGGCAAAATACTGGAAAATAGTTGTGACTTCGCGATGATCACTGTTTTTGTTGTTGTTGTTTTTGTTCTTGTTGTTTTCATTTATTTCTCAGTATTTCAGTTAAGGAAAGTAACTTTGTTTTCTGCGAAATTACCACAAATCTTTCATATCCTCTCTGCATAACACCGGCAATAAATTGATCATCTGTGACACTAAGAAAACACAGTTTTGTAGTCGTCCTCAGGGGTAACTGCTTTGCCCCGTTTTCTTGAAGGATAATAGTCGTTTTCCTATGAAAACACACACACACACACACACACACACACACAACACACACACACACACACACACACACACACACACAGCTGTTGTCGACATATGACGCTAGCGTGCTCCCATACCAAGGTCAGTCCCTCTCACCTCTCTGATCTGGCTGGATTGTCCGGTTGCGTGGGGGGGGGGGGGGGGGGGGAGGGGGGGATGGGGTGGTGGGGGGGGGGGGATGGGTAGTGGAGGATGGGGGGGGGGGGGGGAAGATGGGGGGTGGGGGGGGGGGGGAGAAAAGGCTGGTCTGCCGAAGATGGGGGGGGGGGGGGGAGAAATTGGCTGTGGTGGGGAGAGGGGGGGCAGGGGGGGGGGTGGAGAGAAAATGACCTGTCTTCTTGTCGCGGTTAGAATGTGAGTAGGGTTGAGCCTTGGAGGAGGGGGGAGGAGGGGGGGGGGTTACGGGCTTAATGTAAGTCTTGAAAAGACCGATCACTTTTGGAAAAGTAAAGAACGACACTCGTGGCGACTCGTATGTGGTTGCTGAGTGGTTTTTCGCTTTTGTTTTCATCAAAGAATCACTGACTGACTGAAACCAGTTTGTTGTGCAGAATAACTCTTAGAATGCTTAGTCTGTGTGTTCACTACCTTTTGACAAATTCGCTGATGTTAAATGGGTTTTTTTAGATTTGTTTGGTTTGTGGTTTGTTTGTTTTTGTTTCTTTTTGCGTTTGATACGAGGCATCTGGGTTTCTTCAAGTTCTAATGTTAATGAGCTGCTGCTGACACTGGCTCTTATCACTCATGCCAAAAGAAAAACTATGAAACTCAAAGAGCAGAGACTGCTGCACTTATTATAAAATAGGCTGGAGAGCGAGATGAGAGAGAGGAGTGAGAGGGAGAGATCTTCTTTCCCTTGATCACTGTGTCAACAAAAAAAGAGACTTTTTTTGCACAGCACGCACGTACGGCACGCACGCGCACACACACACAACACACACACACAACACACACACTCACACACACACACACGCATACATTCCATTTCATACATACATACATACTTGCATACATACATTCATACATACATACATACATACATACATACATACATACATACATACATACATACATACATACATCATACATACATACATACATACATGCTACATAGCCATACATACATTCATACATACTTACATTCATGCCATACTTTAGTACATACATACATTTTTATATACTTACATTCTACACACACACAACACAACACACACCACACACACACACACCTCACACCACACACACTGCATTGTGCGTGACCAGTTCCTGATGTTCTTCCAATGACAGTGGAGTGGAAACACTGGTGGATGTTGAGGAAGGGAATCCAGGCGCCCAGTGCTTGTTGCGTCCTGGGTGTATCGGCCTTTGGAGTGGGTTATTTTCTTCCTTTCTTATATTGTCTTCGGTGTCACTGCCTGATGCTTTTTGTTACAACACACACACACACACACCAAACACACCACACACACACACACACACCCCTACTCTCTAACTCTCCCAACCCCACCCCCTTCAGTGTTCTATACCTCATTCTAACAAATCAGGGTTGCGTTTGAAACCACAGGTAGATGTGTATCCTTGCTTGGAGGCGGGAACCCCCACACCCCCCCCCACCACCCACCACCTCCACACCCCTCCCGACCCCCACCCTCGGATCCGTGGTTGACTGCTCTTTTGTGCTGTCGGGTGCCTATTGTCTGGCTGCACCCAGCCCAGCCTCTGGAAAGCGGAACAAAGTTGACAGGAGGGGGGGGGGTGGGGGGGGGGAGCCTAGAATTCAGGCTGTTCTCGTTATAAGTGATGCACAGCTGTCGAGAGGAGTTGAGGGATTGCACCTGTGTGGGTGAGGTGTGGGGGGGGGGGGGGGGGGGGGGGGGGGGAGAAAGAAGAGCGGGGAGTGTGTTTTGTGTGTTTTTTGGGGTGGTTTAAGTGTTTTTTGGTCTGTGCGCGTTTGATGGGTGTGTGTGAGAGAGAGGGAAGAGAAGAGAGAGGAGAGTGTGTGTGTGTGGGTTGTTTGGAGAAGAGAGTGGTGTGGGTGTTTAGGAGGTCATGACAAACAAAAAAAGTCTTAGATAAAAAAGGGACTCGGGGAGAGCGCAGACCCCCCAAGGGTGGAACGCATCCGGATCCGGGCCTTTGACCCTGATCGGCAAACTTCATGGGATTCGTTTTGTGCTCACTGCCCCCTTTTTTCGCCCAAATTTCCTGCAAATCATTTATTTTTTTTTTTCTTGGGGCTGGACTACGAACAAACCGACAACTGACGCGAAAACGGAGATTTCTGCGAAGTTATTGTATTGTTAAATGATTCTGTGGATGAAAGGTTTTTTTCCCAGGACCTGGTTAACAGATTTTTTTTCATTTCTCCCCCTCTCTTTTTTTTTTTTTCTTACCCTCTCGTGCAAAACCCCAGTGGTTTGGACCCCCGCCCCTTCATTTGACACCCCCTCCACCGCCAGCCGGTCGTCCCGCCGCCCGCCCCGGTCGGGACCAACCCACGGAGGAGCGCTGCACTGCGCCCAGTCCGAGTGGGTTCAGTGGCGCTGTTCTGATTTAAAATACGCAGGGAAACCCCCTACCAGCCCCTTGACACAAAATTGCTTAGTCGGGAGCCGCGTGAGTGAGTTTCTCCCCGGAGGGGGCCACCCGTCCGTCCAACGCGCCCCCCTGAATTTGCCGATACCCGGTGAGCCCGACGGGAATCAACCAAGGCCCTGACGTAAAAAGGTTCGAAATGAGGGATAATGAAGCAGGGCGTAAAGGGACAGAATTTAGACTTGTTTTTTTTGCTGATCGATGGAATGAGGAGATTTAGATGAGTTTAGGTTTCCATTCCGGTCTGAGATGCATGACAGTCCGCGACTCAAACCTTTCATAAAATACCCCGACTCAACCAGGCCCAAGGATTTAGACACCTGCAGGGGGGGTCAGCAAAATTCGAGCTCACCCCAAGACGCATCCTTTTGGGGGGTTTAAACAAGACTATGCGGCCCCTCTTCCCCAGGACCCTGTGCAAACTAACTTGGGTGGGACCCGGGTCGGGGCAGAAAAATCCCAATGGCCTGATGGGAATCAAACCCCACGATTCCCCAGCGGGGAGTCCGCGCGCGTTGTTTCTTTCTTTACTATGCTCCCTTTGAGAAAACAGGATTCTGATTGAGGGGTTGGGGTTCAAAAAATCAGCAAGCCGCGTGTTTGGATGTCAATTAGTAAAGAGTGGGGTTTTTTAAGCAGCATGTGTAAATAGTGTAATCTTTAGACCTAAAATTTTTTTTTTAAGTTTTTTGGAGTAGCCCCAATGAGTGATTTGGGCTGCGAACAAAGTCTTAAAGGTTTGACTCATTTTCCGTTGTCGTGTTGTCAGCCGTGAGATAGCGCCCCAGTGGGCGGGTTTTGGGGAAGACTGAGTGTGAAGGACGGCTCTTCGGATCTTCGGTTATATTGTCCCCCCTTTACTTTTATTTTTCAGATGATCAGTTAACATCTTTCTTGAAACGTGTTCCCCCCCCCCCCTCCCACCCCTCAAAACTTGGTCCCCGGGCTTTTGGGAAGGATTTCTACGTTTGTGCTGGTGTTATTTGTTGTTGTTGTTGTTCCCCCGGGGCTAAAAGACTCCAGAGTCTCCAAAGCCGAAGTACTTGAACACTATGGTAAAAAGCATCAGGGGGGGATGAGAACTGAGTGGTGACCTTTTTTGTTTACCCCCCCCACACGGGCGCCCACCCCGTTCGGGGGTTTTTGGGAGATGAAATGTTATCTGGGAGTTTGTCACGATGAAGACAACCCTGCAAAACGATTCAGAGCTAACAAATTTGGGTGTAGCCTTGGTGTTGTAGCCAATGTCAGTTGGTCGACCACCCTTAAACCCAAGGGGGGTGGAAAAATTTCCCCCGGGTTTGGTGGTGCTTCGTGACTGTGTTGAAGCAAAGGGTTGGCGGGTTGTCTGTCGCGGGGCCCGGGGGGCGGCGGGGTGTTGCGCAGGGTCACAGGCTGGCGGGGTGCCCGCCTGCGGTGTCAAGGGCGGGGGGTGTCGTTTGCAGGTGTCACAGGCTGGGGGGGTGTCTGTGTGCGGGTGCAGAGGCTGGCGGTGTCTGTCTGAGGTGTCACGGGCTGGCGGGTGTCTGTCTGCGGTTCACAGGTGGGGGGTCTTTTGCAGGTGGGGGCGGCGGGGTTTCTGTTGAGGGTCAGGGGTGGGGGGTGTCTGTCTGCAGGTGTCAGGGGCTGGCGGGGTGTCTGTCGCAGGTGCTGATGGGTTTCTCTGGACCCCTGGCCGTCCCTATTGGCGCTGCCCACATGTATTTCCCTTGTGGTTTTCCTGAAATAAAGGGAAGCGCCTTTTGGGACGGTGTTCACTCATTTTCACAGTTGCCCTGTTTGCCTTTGGGAATGTTTTCTGTTTCCTTTTGTCTGGCCCCCAAAACCTGGGATGGGTTCAGCTGTGGGAATCGTAAAAAAAAAATAAATCAGTTTCTTTAAAAGGGAAATGGCGATCGTATCATTTGTTTCTCCGGATGTTATGCGGGATTTCAGAAGGATTTTGTGATAGGGGACCCCCAGGTTGGATCGTGTTCGTGATTGCTGAAGCAGAGGGGTGGGGGGGTTTCCGCCTCAGGTGTCGGGGGTGGCGGGGGTGTCGTCGCAGGTAGGGGCTGGCGGGGTTCCGCCTCAGGTGTCGGGGGCCCGGGCGGGGTGTCTGCTGCGGGTGTCGGGGGCTGGCGGGGTGTCCATTCGGGTGTCGGGGGCGGCGGGGTGTCGCCGGGTGTCAAGGCTGGGGGGTTTTTTCCCGCCTGAGGTGTTGAGGGGCTGGCGGGTTGTTGCAGGTGTCAGGGGTGGGGGGTGTCTGCCTCGGGTGTCAGGGGGGCGGGTGCTGTCTGCAGGTGTCAGGGGGCTGGGGGGTTCTGTCTGCGGGTGTCGGGGGCTGGCGGGGTGTCTCCCTGGGTGTCAGGGGGGGGGGTTGTCTGTCTGCAGGTGTCGAGGCTGGGGGGTGTCTGTCTGAGATTCACGGGTGGCGGGGTGTCTTCTGCAGGTCGAGGCTGGCGGGGTGTCTCCCTGCAGGTGTCAGGGTGGGGGGGTGTCTGTCTGCAGGTGTCAGAGGCGGGGGGATGTCTGCCGCAGGGGTAGGGGTGGCGGGGTGCTGTCTGCAGGTGTACGGCTGGGGGGGTGCTGTCGAGTGTACAGGCTGGCGGGGTTTTGCCTGCGGTGTCACAGGCTGGGGGGTGCTGTTGAGGTGTAGGGGGCTGGGGGGGGTGTCTGTCTGCGGGTGCAGAGGGGGGGCGGGGTGTCTGTCGCGGGTGTCAGAGGTGGCGGGTGTCTGCTGGGTGTCGGGGGCTGGCGGGGTGTCGCCTGCAGGTGTCAGACAGGGGTTGAAAACAGGGGGCCTGGGGTTCTGTGTGGACAACGTGGCCATCGCCTGTTTTGTGCGTCCACATGTATTTCCCCCTTTGGGGTACCACAAAAGAAGGAAAGCGCTGTGGAAGGGTTTCATTGATTTTACGGGATTTCCCTGTTTACTGTTGAAAGTTTGGGGGGGGGGGGGGGGGGGGGGGGGTTCGTTTCCCTTCTTTTTCTTTTCAATCCCCGCTAAAAATTGTTTTAAGGAGGTGAGCAGGCGGGGAATTAAAACCTTTTTTGCAAGAATTTTTAAAATTAATCGAGGTGGGCGTTTTTGTCCTGTTTTTTTTCGGTTTTTTAAGGATTTATTTGGGGGGTTTTTAAATTTTGGCTGAAAAAAAGTCAATGGACCTGCAGGGGAAAAAATTTTTTTTTTGAAAAAAGATTTTTTTTTTTTTGTTTAAAAAGGGTTAATATTTTCTATGTTCTTGTGTTAAATACCCCTATTTTTGGGTCAGATAAGTTTTCCCCCGCTCAGCATCGAATACCCACCGCTCAGCCCCTTTCCTGGGGACCCCGCTTCTTTCAACCCTTTTTACAATCACGGGCCCCCCCCCCAACACAAACCCCCCCACCCCCCCCCCCCCCCCCCATCCAAACCCCCCCCCCAACCACGGGGGCCCCGCTCGTCGCCAGGGCCCCGGATCCCAAGAAGGGACAGCCGGCCCCGGGGGAGAAAGGGGTTGGGGGGAGATGGAGGACCCCCTGGCCCCAGGGGCGGGGGGGGAGGGGAGCGGGGGGTCGGGGGCTCCGCTGGGCCCCCGGGTGCGGTGGGGGGCGGGGGGCCCGGGAGCCTTCCCCGGGGGGGGGCGCCCCCCCGGGGGGTGGGGACGCCGGGCCCCGGTTTGGGGTTTGGGGGATGGGGGAAGGGGGGGGTGGGGAAGGAACCCCCGGAAGGGAGGGGGGGGGGGAAAAAAAAAAACCACCCCCACCCCCCCCCACCCCCACCCCACACACACACAAAAACCCCACACACACACCAAAACAACCACCACACACACAACACACCACACACACACCCCAAAACACACACCACCCCCACACACCACACCACAACCCCTCCACTACCCAAACCCACAACCCCAAAACACACACCCCCACACAAAAACCACCACACACACCACACACACCACCACACCCCTCCACTACCAAAAAACCCCAAAACACATCAACAACCACCCAAAACAACAACACACACCACCACACACACACACACACCTCCACTCCCAAAAAAAAACCAAAACCCCCACACCACACACAACACAACCAAAAACCACACACCCACACACAAAACCCACTCCACCCCTACACAACCACACCACACACACAACCCCCACCAAACACACACAAACAAACAAACCACAAACACCCCAAAAACCCCCCCCCCCCCCCCCCCCAAATTCTAATCCAACAAAACGGGCGGGTACCCAAGGGGTGGTTTTTCCCTTCTTGGGGGTCCCCCCCCCCCCCCCCCCCCCCCCCCCCCCCCCCCCCCCCCCCCCCCCCCCCCCCCCCCCCCCCCCCCCCCCCCCCCCCCCCCCCCCCCCCCCCCCCCCCCCCCCCCCCCCCCCCCCCCCCCCCCCCCCCCCCCCCCCCCCCCCCCCCCCCCCCCCCCCCCCCCCCCCCCCCCCCCCCCCCCCCCCCCCCCCCCCCCCCCCCCCCCCCCCCACCCCCCCCCCCCCCCCCCCCCCCCCCCCCCCCCCCCCCCCCCCCCCCCCCCCCCCCCCCCCCCCCCCCCCCCCCCCCCTCCCAAACCCCCCCCCCCCCCCCCCCCCCCCCCCCCCCCCCCCCCCTCCCCCCCCCCCCCCCCAAAACCCCCCCCCCCCCCCCCCCCCTCCCCCCCCCACCCCCCCCCCCCAAAAAAACCCCCCCCCCCCCCCCCCGGGGGGGTTTTTTTGGGACCGGAACTGCCCCGGGGGCCGCGTGGCCCGGGTTTTTGAGGGTTAAAGTGGAGGCCCCTTTTTAAGGGGCCCCCCCCCCCACCCCCCCCCCCCCCCCCCCCACCCACTAGTTCCAGCCAGCGCTGTGTTGTCGGACTGTTACGTGACGTGTTGACTGTCGCTTTCTTGTTGGGGGTCCTGACGTATGGCTGCACCCAGCCCTTTGACAGCGGAACATAAAGAAGCAGGCTGCTGAGTGGTGGACAGTGTGGGGAACACCTGCACGGCCAGTGTCCAGCCTCAACCGTGTGGGCATACCACTGATCCGCTTGGTCCGATAGATGTCTTGCTGCTTCAGTGTTGCCGTAGTTTCCTCAGCCACCTCAGAACTTGGGGTGTGATTTCAACACCCCCCACCCCCACCCCCTTCCACAGCCACAGCCCTACCCTACCCAGCCCGTCGCAGCCCAGCCTCCGGCACCCCGGCAATCCCCTGGGAGCAGTCAGTGTCGGGTTGTCGGGAGGCAACCTGCCCGGGGAGACACTGCGCTGCCGCCGGGTCACTTCGGTGATGGGCTGATCCAACGTAGGTAGGACACTCCCCTGCTAAGCCCCCCCCCCCCCCCCCCCCCCCCCCCCCCCCCCCCCTACTGTCTGTCTTTCTGTTTGTTCACAAGATAGGCGGAAAGAGACTGGGGCGGGGTGGGGTGGGGTGGGTGGGTTGGTTTGGAGGGTCAAAGTGTAAAAGCGATAAAATGGGGAAGTGTACTAAGGGTCAAACACGTTACAGAGAGGAGCCAGTTGCAGTTGTCTGCCCGTGTGTGTATGCGCGCGCGCGCGCGTGTGTGTGTATGTGTGTGTGTGTGTGTGTGTGAGTGGTGTGTGTATGTAAATTGATGCTGAGTCTTCTCTGGGACGCTTGTTTTTGTTTGTTTGTTTTTTTTGTTGTTGTTTTTTTTTGGGGGGGATCATTATCATCATTGCTACCATCACCACCCTCGCCCTGGCTGGGCCGTGGCGGTGTTGCAGGTGTTGTTCGACGTGCACGACTACCTGCCGGAGGAGGTGTCGGTGAAGATGGACGACAACAAGGTGATGGTGTCGGCGCGCCACGAGGCGCAGCAGGGAGGGTCCTCCGTCAGCAGGGAGTACAGCCGCAAGATCAGCATCCCGCCCAACATCGACCCGCTCACCCTGCAGTGCACCATGGGCCCCGACGGCGTCCTGGCGGTGGAAGCCCCCATCCCCGCCCCCAGCTACACCACCCTCAAGGACACCGCCACCACGCTGCCCATTCGCACCGCCCCCGCCACCTCGTCGTCTTCAGCCTCCTCCTCCACCTCCTCCCCCGCGCCTGCCCAACACTCCTCCTCCTCCTCCTCCACCACCTACCAGAGCTCCTACCAGCACGGACCGGACGCTGCCTACCCCCCCTCGGGCTTCAAACCCGTCTCGGCACAGATGCAGAACTCGGCACCACCTCCCCACCCACCTCAGCAGCAGCAGCAGCTGCCTCCGCTTCTTCTCCTCCTCCTCCTTCTTCTTCTTCCCCTTCCTCCTCGGTGGCCGGCCAGAGCTACAGCCCCCAGCTGAGGGCGGGGCGGATCGGGTCCCCCGTGGTGCTGGCCGAGCCGGGCAAGTTCAAGGTGGAGATCGACATCGAGGACTTCAAGCCCGAGGAGCTGACGGTCAAGACGCAGGACCAGCGCGTGATCGTGTGCGCCAAGCGCCAGGAGAAGGTGGGCAACAGCAGCAGCTGCCGGGAGCTGAGCCGGGAGCGCTCCCTGCCCGAGGCCGTGGACCCCCTGACCATCAAGGCCTTCTTCACCGACGGCGGCAAGCTCATCATCGAGGCGCCCTACCGGGAGGAGGCCGCGGCCGCCCCGCAGAGCTCCGGCAGGTAATCTGGCCAGCAGCTGTGGGCTAGACCTAGGGCGGGACCACCTAGCCAGCCTCCGCCCGTGGATGTGGATGTTGGTGGTGTTGTTGTCGTCGTTGTCGTCGGCGGCGGCAACCTACATAGTAGGTGGAAGGCCAGACACTGAACATTGCGCGTGTGTGTGTGTGTGAGACCCCACCCGTGGCCGGAGAGACCTTTGGAAGTGCAGACTTGAGGAGGAAGGAGGAGGAGGGGGGCGTGAACGGCGCGCGCTGCAGTGCAGACGCCGGGACAGCGTGTGTTTCTGACAGTGTGGGCTGTCTTTGAGATCGGCCAGTTAAGGGAGAGGGGGGGTGCGGGGGGGGGGGGGGGGGGTAGACACGTTCAAGTCCTTTTCGCTGCGCAGCCTCACCGCAAATGATACAGTTCCTTTTGGGTTTGTTTGTTTCTGTTTTGTTTTTGCTTGTTTTCGGTTTGTTTTTTGTGTGTTTTTTTGGGTTTTTTTTTTTTTTTTTTTTTTTTTTTTGGGGGGGTCTTTGTGTTTTTCTTTGGTGTGTGTGGGTTTTTTTTTTTTTTTGGTTTTTTTTTGGGGGGTCCTTTTTTTCGCTTTTTGTTCTGGTGTGTGTTTGTGTGTGTGTGTGTCTGTGTGTGTGTGTGTGAATGTGGCTGTTTTTTTTTCTTGGCCGTAGCACTGCTCATAGTGTAGGTAGGAAGTTAATGTAAGTACTGACCAAGTCAGTGTCGTCCTTGACCACATGCATCCAGAGCACATTGCGGGGTATTGCTAACGTCATACTGACACTGAGAACTAAGACGCACAGTTTATCCCCTATTGAGTAAACGCATAACAATGCTAGTTGAAAGGTTGAAAACTTGATGGATGGAGGGGGGGGGGGGGGGGGGCTCTTGCGTTTTGTTAGAATTTGAATGTTCGTGTCACAAGAGATTCAGCACTCTTACTAGCATTGACCCCCCCCCCCCCCCCCCCCCCCCCCCCCCCCACCCCCCACCCCTTCCCCCTCCCTCTCCTCCCTGACCCTTTTCTCTGCTGCCCCTTTTCCCTCGATCGCTTATCTCACACACACACACACACACACACACACAACACACACACACACACACACACAACACACACACACACACACGCACGCACGCGCGCGCGCACAACACACACACACACACACACACACACACACATACGCACACACACATACGCACACACACACACACACACACACACACACACACACACACACACACACCTCCCCTCCCCTCCCCCCTCCCCTCCCCCCCCCTCCCCTCCCCTCCCCTCCCAGAGTAACAGGGAGAGAGTTGACCTCAAATGACATATTTTCAGTTTCGTTTCATTCTTTAGTCCCACCAGCCAATTCAACGTTTCTTTTGCTTGCTTTCTTTTTCGATCAGTATATCCCCTCTATGCAAACAGTGGCATGCACATAGCCCTAGTAGCCTGCCGTGGGACCTTGCATTAGTGAAGTGCGTGCAGCACCCTCAAGTTTGCCACCATCTTCAATCTGTCGTCTTCCTCATGGGGGATTGTGTCTACCCCCCCCCTCCCCTATCTCTCTCTCTCTCTCTCTCTCTCTCTCTCAGCTAGTACTCCTACCTCTCTCTCTCTCTCTCTCTCTCTCTCTCTTTCTCTTTCTCTCCCCCCCCCTCTCTCTCTCTCTGTCTCTCTCTTTCTCAGCCCGTACCTCCACTCTCTCTTTTCTCTCTCTCTCTCCCTCTCTCCCTCTCTCCCTCTCTCTCTCTCTCTCTCTCTCTCTCTCTCTTAGAGCAGTGTTCTCGGCTTTGTTTGTTTGTTTCTTTGTTGTTTATTTTTTACTTGGTGCACAACTTTGAATGCAGTTTTGTTGTTTATATTTGTTCGGTTGTATACATGAATCCTACATATACGTACACAACAACAAAAAACTGCTGTACAAAGTTACGAGAACAAATACTGGTTAAAAGGAGCATTATTATTCACTTCTCTTTTTTGTTGTTGTTGTTTCGTGAGAGGTTGAAAGTAAACTGCTAGAAACCGTTTTCTGACGACGCCAAATACATTTTCTTTTGCATGAGACACTTGCTGATGATTTTGTTATGTGCTGATTTTTGTTTTTGTTTTTTTGTTTTTGTTTTTTTTTTCTATACTGCGGGTGCTTTCTCTGTCAAGTGTTTGTTTAATTTTTTAAACAATGAAGTATGCATAATAATTATTGTAAACTCATGCATGCTTTCTTGCGTGGAATTAAGAAATTTGATTGAATTTTTTTTTATTCAGGACTTCAGTAAACATGAACCATGTTATGATTTTGATAGAAATTGTCCCATGGAAAGGCATGATGTTTCTGCTTTGATTATGGTGGAAAGAAACATGAGCCGTGTTATGATTTTGATAGAAATTGTCCGACGGAAAAATATTATGTTAATGCTTTAATGGCGGCAGAAATGGATGTGACACATAAATTTTAAATAAATGTTAGCAAACCGCCCAGAGAACGTGGACAAACGAGTCACAAGACAAAACACAACGCGTTTCGACCTCTTAGGTCTTCGTCGGGTGATAAATAAACGAATAAAACACCGAAAATTCACTTAGGGGGCGAATTAAGTGAATTTTCGGTGTTTTATTCGTTTATTTATCACCCGACGAAGACCTAAGAGGTCGAAACGCGTTGTGTTTTGTCTTGTGACTCGTTTGTCCACGTTCTCTGGGCGGTTCGCTAACATTTATTTAAGATTTGTTTAGATTTCCGCCTGCAGTCGTCTCGCTTTGCAACTACATAAATTTTAGTTTATTGTTCCTTGATGTGAAAAAATAATTAATACAGAATCTTAAATGTGATGTGAACGAATTAAGTTTGTAAATTCCATAAACGTGAGGTGGTGCGAACACACATAGAGTTAACAGCATGATTTGTGGTCTTTTTTTTTTACATGTTTTACAGACATTTTAGTGTGTTCTCACGGAGAAGGTCTGAATATATAATTCGGCCCCTGAAGTGTGTGTGTGTGTGTGTGTGTGCTATAAAATGCCCTTCATGAAGTTCGTGCTGTCTTGATGTGTGACCTGACCTCTGCTCTGCGCTACAAAATGACAGCAAGAGAACGTGTGATGGCGACTCTTGACATAGTACAGGGGCACCTGCTTATAAGACTCTGTCGACAATGACTCCTTTTCCTTTTAAAGGCTTTTCTTTCTTGGGCATTTTCTCTTCGTGTATGTCAGCTTGACTTCCAGCCAGATTCTCTCTATTGAAAGAGTTTCATTCTGCGACATTTTTGGGGTCCTGATTTATTTTTAGGTGATTTCCTAACAAAAAGTTTTCCTCCTTTTTTAATATAGACTCGTCTCTCTGTTAAAAAAAAAAAAATTGGTCTTTATCTTCTCCTGATTGATTTCCTTACAAAGATTCCCTTCGTTAAAAGTTTTGTCTTTCAGCAGCTTTTTTGGTTCTAAACTACACCAGATTGATTTCCTAACAAGGATTGCACCCCCCACCCCCCACCACCACCATAACCACCTATTGAAGAATGTTTTTTGCAACGCTTGTACTTTCTCCCTTAAAAAAACTCGGCTTCACTCCTTGTTTAGAGGCTTATTTTTCGTGACACAATTTTTCTTTTTCTTTTTTGCCATTCTAAAGACCGGGGTACTGAGGATCGTTGAAGGTCATGAAAGAGCTTCAGCTGTGGGAGACAAAATGCACGTAATGTCTAACTTCATCATTCACACACACACACACACACACACACACACACACACACACACACACACACACGCACGCACGCACGCACGCACGCACGCGCGCGCGTGCGCACACACACACATACGCGCGCGGGGCGATCATCATATGATTTTACCACGTAAGGATTTTATCTTTGAGATTGTCTTTGAAGGGGGTGGGGGGAGGGTACAAATCAATGGCGTGCACAGGTATCAAAGCTTTCCAGCATATTCACGCTTCCAGTGCAAAACTACGGGAGATCACCCAACCGCCAGTCGTAGCCAGAGCGTCGGTTTGCTCGGGGGCTGCAATCCTAAACGGGTGTAGAGAGTGTTGAGAAAGGTACGTCACTGCGTTATTTGTGTTTCAGCGACGTCACCTCACTCTGGCTGTATGCCAGCGTCGACACGCGTTCTATCCGTTAGGCTAGGCTTGGTCAGAGTACCGGGTTACAGCACAGGTCAGGTAGTAACAGCGCAGTTTGAACAGATGAAAATCGCCCTGGCTCTGTGAAGAAAACAAAAATTGTTGAATGTAGAAAAGTTGATTTTATCCTGGAATCTGAGGGTCAGTACGCTAGTTCAATGCCCTAGGTCAACAAAAATAGCAGAACGATGCACCACTCTTGGACTCCTTGTGTTTCTACGTCACTGGTAGGGCACTAGGATTTGGGAGAGAAAAGTCTAGCAGACGACAGGAAAAATGAAGGATCGTGTGGATCGTGCTTGCATAGAAAAAGAAACAGACATTGAATCTGCTTCAGTGTCAGGTATGTTATGGGTCAAGGGCTGGACTGTGTGATGAATATGTTTTGGTACTGGCTGACCTGACGACAAAAACCAGGTGCATGTTTGAGTGTCATAGAGAATATGTGGGATCTAATCTGTAACCAGTGGACTCGGACCTGTATATAGGTCGACAAGAACGTCATCAGCACGCACTGGATCCGGCCTGCCAGGATCATTCTGATGGATCGAGAATACACGTGCAACACGGAACCAGAGGACCTCCAAGGGCAGTTAACAAGGTACAACCGCGGGCAAAGGGAGATAACGAGATACAATCCATCCGGGGGATTTAACGGCCAGGCTTGGCTCAAGAATCGTGTAGCACGTCACTTCAAAAGGTGTGACAATCAGTAAGTTTATTCTTGTGTTCCAGCGTGCGCGCTTAAAGAAGCTGGGACTTCTCTCTCTTCCAGACAAGGAGACCATCTGCTCTCCTGTATATTTGTCTTATGCGAAGAAATATTGGCTGTTATGGTGAGACAGATTTCCGGTTTTCATGAAATTATGATGAACAACTCTGTTCTGTATGTTTGTGTTATGCGAATAAATATTGGCTATTATGGTAAAGCAGATTTCCAGTATTCGTGGAATTACAGTGAACAACGTTGAACATATGACATCTTCATATACCGACAGCACAGACTTCTTATTTTCAGACTTGCAGGAGACAGGAATTGTCTTAAAAAACTGTATAGACATTCTCCACAGGTTTGGTTCTGTGTCAGGCTTCTTCATACGAATCGAGGTAAAACTAATGTAAACTGGCTGGGAAGCGAAAAAAAAATCTTAAATCCATGATATGGAACGCTTAAGTATGAATTGGATTCCATCAAAATTTTGAATGTTAGGAGTGTGATTTACTAACGACCTGAAAGAGCGTGTTTACATTAGTTACTCGGAAAGATTGGCAAATGTTAAAAAGCTTTACCAAATATGGGTAACACGCCAGTTAAAACTCTTTTTACAGAGCAGCAATATTTAAAATCTCATATCTTCCCACCTGTCGTTACTGTTGCTAATAAACCCACAATTTTTTTTTTCACAATTCTGTTGGGAGTAGGAGGCAAAAGAATGTTAACCGGAAAAAATATCTAAGATGGCGGTATTTGTCTTCCTGAATCAAACACTTTTGTTTTATCTTTAAAGCTGTTCTGGAAACGTAAAGCTGAAAAGTCAACGAAATATTCTGTAGCATAACTTTCCCCAGTGATCGTTCATCAAGTCTGGTCCAGAATGTTTGTCATATTTTACCACGTTAACCAACCAACCAGTTTCGGGCTGAAGTTTTTCAAGCGTATAAACTTTTTTTATTACAAGTGTTCTTCCCGGAACTTCGTTGAACTTTGTGCTAAATTATTACTACATAAGAAAAGATTCCAAAGTGGAAAGATCGTTTTGGAAAAAAAAAATCAAATAAATAGCAAAGATATCAACTGTCTCGACTATTTTTTTATGATAAAGGATAGTTTCTGTTTATGCAGATTTTAAAAAAAGCACAATATAGATATTGATTTTGTCACATCTGTTGGCTGTAAATCGACTATGAGTTTATGTGATTTAAAAAAAAAAAAACGCTGATATTTCTATAAAATGATGCTTGTTTAAACTCATCATTGTGCTTTAAACAGCTTTTTGCTTGTTAGTAAAGTTTCAAGCTGTATTACAATATCTGTATTACGAATATTTTAGGCAAAAATGCTGTGATAAATAGGACGTAAAACTATTGATGCATAATGTCTGAAAATCCTGCTTTTCATGCGCGCATAATACACGTTTCGTAAGACTGTTGTGGTTGCAACTCAAAACGTCACACAGGCGTTCTTCATGCACAAATGTTGTTTTAAAGAAGACTAGAATGGTTTGAAATAAAAATGAAAATGTGCGTTTCACAGAATCAGTTGTACTTCTTGGTCGTGACGGCGTGACTGTGAGTGATATCATCTTTTACTTTACAATATTTGCGAAGCATTACATATTCGTTTTATAATAAACAACATCCTGCCTCAAGTTTGGGTATTCCTGAACGCTTTGAAATTCGGACACAAAAATTGAAGAACACAATCATCGCATATTCAAATTGAAGAACACAATCATCGCATATTCAAAATGACACCATTCAGATATTTTTTCAACCAAATGGTTGGCAAGTAGATCATTAACTGTTACTGTTTTAAGTGTTCTACTTTTTGTCTTTGAAAGCAGCTTGCTTTGTCATAGTCAGTCGTGCAAGATGTAGTAGGTAAGGGAATGCATGACTGTACAGGATTTCCAGGCCGATACAGTTCTTTGCCAAATGCAGCATCATTTTGTGACGTATAAACCTTACAAAGGTATCTCCAAACCTCGATGTCTGTCTGTCTTACTGTCTGTCTGTCTCTCTCTCTCTCCTCTCTCTCTCTCTCTCTCTCTCTCTCTCTCTCTCTCTCTCTCTCTCTCTCTCTCTCTCTCTCTCTCTCTCTCTCTGGGAGCATGCTGTGTGTTTGTGTTCTCTGTCGCTACCAAATATACTTCTTTATCCCTTTATGGTTCTGTGGACAAAGGGATATAAAAATGTACCCACAGTCAGCCAGGTCCATTGTCGCATGCGATTGTTTCGTAAGCTTGAGTGGATGTTAAACGGCGGAACTGCACAGCTTTCTGGCACCTACTTCCAGCCGAGTACTAGTGTTTGCGAATGACGTATCATGCGAAGAAACAACGTAAGCAAATAAAAACATAAAACCCCGAAAAGTGACTTGCAGCTAGGATAAAGTCATTGAGACTATAACTTTTGTTGTTGTTGTTGTTTTTCAGAATCATTAATTAAAACTAAAATCACCATCATCCATCGCCATCATCATCATCATATCTTAGTGCGGACTATTTGTCAAGAAACGTCTAAAAGCTCGAACAGGTTCATCACTATAAGGTACACGTTTCACAAGAATCACTTCGCAAACTACAATGGGCAGCACGTGCAATGTATTTTCTTGTGGCTGCGGTGGATGTTCCCGTCCAACACCAGAAACCGTGCTATAGATAAATCTTTCGTCACATCAACAGCATGTGTGCCGATGACGGGCTCGGTCTAGACATTCCTGGCATCCCCTTTGATTTGGAGAGAGCCGCATGGTCTGTCTGGCACGGGGTTTGTGCTGCCAGCACTGGCTGCTAACGACTCGCTTTCAGGCATGGTTTCTCTTCGTTGTGGGTTTGTTTGGGGGTTTTTTCGTCAAGGATCCAAGTGTATTTGATAATAATTAGGAAACGTCTGCATGTTCTATATGAATACCAACTAAATACTTAAGATTGCGTGTTTATTTAAGTAAACGAATCTGACTTGAATATTTCACAGAAAGAAACTCTCTTTCAAAGGGAACTTATTGTGTGGGTTTCCAACAGGGAAGCCCCCATGGAAACCGTAGTTATATAACTTCTCTTGGTTGTGTGTTAGGTACAGTGGTGTTTATTGCGTGTTAACACGCGGCATGTTTGTCAAAGGCTGCTTGTTCTAACACACCGTACACGCTGACATTTTGTATGTACACACTGACACTTGTATGCACACATTGATACTTGTATGTTGCACACTTTAAAATACTTCAAATACGCTCTTTTTTTACCTTAAAGTTCGCACTTTCACACGATTTCAGACTCGTGCTTTTCGACACACGCTCAATCTATCACTCACAGAAGTTGGCACTTTTTGGATGCACCCTTTACATTTGATGACGTGTTGCTGCTGATAAGGCATTTTTGTTTCGAATCGGACACTGAAAGAGCTTGGTATTGCGTAGACACGGGGCTGTACCCAACAAGCGAAGCCCGCTATGCGCTGATCCGAGTCGCCAGAAGTGGACAGATGAAGGCGGACGGTGCATGCAGCCCAATACATGTAACACGGCAGGATTGCCAGGTGAAGGAAGGTCACGTGTCAGCAGCCCAAGTCTCTGACTCTGCCTCTGGCTTTCTATCGTCTACGTCAAATGTGATGCAAACAAGATGAATGTTGTCTTGAAGGGTTAAAGGTTATGGAAGTCAAGGGGTTAAAGGTGAAGGTTAACTTTTCTTCCAGTTATTTGCTGTCATCACTGTTTCACCCTGTTTCCTACCTAAACTCATGTCTTTTGATTGTAGATTAAAAACAAGGAGGGTAACTCTTACATGCTCGCAGCTCCTGTTTCCTATTCATGCTGTCTTTTGATTGAAAATAGAACAAGAACGATAACTCTTACATGCTCATAGCTCCTATTTCCTACCCACAGTAATACCTTTTGATTGTAGATAAAACAAGAACGGTAACTCTTACATGCTCGTAGTTCCTATTTCCTACCCATAGTAATGTCTTTTCATTGTAGATAAAACAAGAACGGTAGCTCTTACATGCTCATAGCTCCTATTTCCTACCCATAGCAATGTCTTTCATTGTAGGTAAAACAAGAAGGGTAACTCTTACATGCTCATAGCTCCTATTTCCTACCCATAGCAATGTCTTTTGATTGTAGATAAAACAAGAAGGGTAACTCTTACACGCTCATAAATGTAAAGGAATACTGCTTACAACACCAATTCCTGTAGACCTTAACTCCAAACAAGGCGAATTTGGTGCCGTTAGCAGCATTCGTTTGGAGTTTCGGGCGTGTGATTATCTCATCGTGGAAGCGAGAGTTACCCTCCTTAGTTGTATCGTTCCCTGCGTCACTTGCGATGCCCTTCGTTTATTATCCATTGTTTTCCTGCTAGCGATTCGTACTCCAAACCTTCAGTGATTTTCTTTTTCTTTTTTCTTTTTTTTTTCCCCTCCCGAAAGGTAATCGTGTTTTGTCTGACAACCACAACAACAAAATGTTTTTTACTGGTCTGACTCTTGAATATGAATGGGGGGGGGGGGGGGGGGGGGGGGGGGGCTTTTGAGGGGGGGGAGGGGGTGGGGGGGGGGGGGGGGGGGGGGGGGGGGGGGGCTCTTGAGGGTCGCTCAATTTCGAAAACAAAAGAAAGGGAGAAAACCGCTCATAAAAAAAAATCCCAAACGATCAAATCCACCTCACCCTCCCCCCCACCCCCCACCCCCCACCCACCTCCCAAATAATGACAGATTGGCAGCCCGTTTGGTCAACGAGAGCATTGACTGTTTAGCGCATACAGTTTGGTGTCCAGCCAAGGATAGGCATATATGATGGGGGGAAAAAAAGATGGGACCTGCTCTTCAATGTATAGCAATTATTATCATTGCGAGTATCGATTTCCTGCGGCTAGGGGGCGCTCGAGTGACGTCTTTTTTCTTTTTCTTTTTTCTCTAAGGTTATGACGTGTGTAAGTGATGTGCGTAGGTGACGTCATGACGTGTGGACTGGAAGCCCGGATGATGCGTTAGGCCTAGAGTGGAGGGAATGCATGTTTGACCGCAAGATGCATTCTTGCAGGGCCAGGTCAGATTGTGTGGCTTGCTACATGCGTCCCTAGCTGCTAATTGCGTCATTGCCAGTTGTACTGCTGATAATAATTGTGTTACTGTTGTGTCACTGTCACTTGCCCCGCTGGTAACTGTGTCACTGCGATTCGTGTCTCTGCTAATGTTGTGTCTGCAACTTGTGTCACTGCTCACTGTGTCGATGCTTATTTTGTCACTGCTAATTGCTGCTGTCACCTTCCTTCCTTGCTTTAACCCCCCCCCCCCCCCCCACCATCCCTTCCTCCCCACAAATTACTCTCCCCACTCTACCCCCCTTCCCCCCACCCCGTCCCCCAAGCTCCACATCTGAGTTATTGCCATGTTCATAGATGTTTTTACTGTGAGGGATCACAACAGTTCTTCATACCTTCATTTATGCTTCTTATGTGTGTGAGCGCATTCTTCTGTGTGGGCGCTGTCATATGCGCCAGTGTTTGAGAATGTATAGTTGCCAGTGTGTGTGTGTGTGTGTGTGTGTGTGTGTGTGTGTGTGTGTGTGTGTGTGTGTGTGTGTGTGTGTCTCGTCTGTCCGTCTGTTTATGTGGTCTCATTTCATCTTTTAACAAATGTTTACATGTTATTTTACAGTTTCATACTCTTAAACAACCGATTGTCACTTCCATTGAACTGTCCTGCATTTTCGGTGTTTTTATACAATTTCAATCATTTAGGGGTTTTGGGATTGTTTTGTGTGTGTGTGTGAGTGTGTGTGTGTGTGTGTGTGTGTGTGTGTGTGTGTGTGTGTGTGTGTGTGTGCGTGCGTGCGTGTGCGTGTGTTTGTGTGTGTTGTTGGTGTTGTTGTTTTTGGTTGGTTGGTTGTTTGAGTTTTTTATATATTTTCACGACAGCTTCTGTCGAGAAATCCCCCACTGTATGTAAGAGATGTACAGTGTTTTAACGTTTCTTTGGCATAGCAGCTTTTTATATCTGTGACCAGATTCTTACTAAAGCGTCGCCGGCCTATCTTGCAACATTGTCATATATCGTCTTGTCAAAGCAGTAAAACGACCTACCTTATTTCCAGTTGGTGCTGACCATATTTCCTTGTGGAATTCCGTGATGAACGCGTTCACAACGGTTTCCCTTCATTTTACACACAGCATTCACATGTACGAGAGGGTTTTTTGTTTTTGTTTTTCCTTTTTGGGTTTTTTTTTTCTTTTCGTTGTGTTTCTTTTGTTTTGTTTTGTTTTGTTTTATCATGTGCTGGCTTGTTTGATGTCAGAAATGATTTTTTTTTTTTGGGGGGGGGGGGTTGGGAGGGGGGGGGGGGGCGAGGGGTTGATAGCTGGGCAGATCAACAGCGTTAACTTGGCGTTCGTTCGTCTCGGATACACAATGCTATGGTTCGCTCCATGGAACTGATTATCGCTTTGATCCCCCAGTCTGTGAGGGTCATTTGGATGGTGTGTTGGTGTTGTCGTTGGATGTGCTGCCATGTATGATTTTTTTCTGTTTGTTTGTTTCAACAACTCTTCAGCATTTTTGCTCGGCTGCCTTACTACTGATTGTCGTTGTGAGGGTTATGTTTTTTGTTGTTTTTCGTTTGTTTGTTTTTTTTGTTAGTTTTTTTTTCTCTCAGCTTATAACTGCAACAAACGTGTACTACATTGATGTTTTTAGCGTCTTTATTATCGGTATGATTGTTGTCCAGATGTTCGTACACAGGTACACGCATATGCACGTGCTTACAGATACACATCGCGCGCGTGTGTGGCTTACGCAGACAAAACACACAGACATATGTACGCGCTCTCTTTTACATACGTGTAAACAGTCTGTATGTGTATTTACTTTCCAGCTTTACTTGCAATAGATTCTGTTTGCGTTCATATTAATTCGTCCATTGAAGTCTAATGGCTTTTCAGATCTACAACATTGTTAAATGAAACTTCAAACTTATACTGTACCCATCTTAGTTTGTTTATTCTTCTTTAGTGCATAGAGAGAAAAAACACGCCGATTTAGGTGTGGTTTAGTCAGTATCGAAGGGTTTTGTTTGTTGTTGTTTTTTTCTTGATAAAATTTCCTGTCTCGTTGGAAACGAGGAAGACTGCAACCCAGGATCCTCTTCAGAGACGTGTGGCGTAAGCTTTGTCTTGTCTGGAGTTGTGCTGGTTTAACCTGTCATCGAAACAGCAACGAGGTGGGCTGTGGGGTTCGCGCAGCAGCTTGCTTAGTGGTGGCGTCTTTCACCGGTGGGCTGTCAGTCATTAAATACGGGCTGGTTCACCACCCATGGGGACGTTTCCGTGTGGAGGTTCTGTTGTGTCTCGTCCAGTGGCCATGACACTGTAGTATCTGCCAGGGAGCAGTTATTTCCCTTGACATCTTAATACACAATGTGCTGTGCGTGCCTGCACTCTGTATGTCAACACAACGCAGGCTTCCAAGGGTGGTGCGAGAGTGCTCCCGGCTAAATGGTTCGGCAGATGAGGACAGTACTTCTCTGGGTCTTTCCAGTACCTTCGATCGTATCTTTTTTTTTTCCGATGTACATGTGATTTAGCCCAGATCAAAGCTTTTTTTTGTCTTGCATACAATTTCTGTTTAAGAGATTTCCAAGTGTTCTTTCCTTTCTCGGGGTGGGGATTTTTATTTGGTAATAATGTTGTTGTTTTTTTTCTATGTTCCAAAGAGTATGCCTTCATATCCTTCATGAGACATACTCTCTTTCTCGCTCCGTTTCTTCCTGAAGAGAGTGCTGTACCAGTGCTGAGTTGACTTTTCCTGCTTTTGCAATGAAGTAGTGACATCGGGTTTTTGTGTGTGTGTGTATGTGTGTGAAATTCCATGCACTGGGGACAAAGTATGTCTTCAGTTCAAAGATGTGCAAATTGTCTTTCATGTAGCCGTTTCAGTTGTCGTGATAGAACATGTGCAAATTGTCTTTCATACGCCAGCTTCGATGTTCATGATAGATGTTCCGTACAAAACAGTTCTTTTTCTTTCGTTTATTTTTTATTTTCGTTTCAACCTTTGGATTGATCATTGATGCAATAAAATGAGTATACATGTTGGCCGTCTTCGGATCATGTTTGGTTTGATTTGGGTGAATTCAGTGGATTGTTACTCAGTGTTACGTTCACGTAATAGTGATCATTTGTTTTTTTTAATGTTTATTTGTTTGTTTCTGGTGGTGGTGGTGGTGGTGTGTGTGTGATGTTTGTTTGTTTCTGGTGGTGATGGTGGTGTTTGTGTGTGTGTGTGTGTGTGTGTGTGTGTGTGTGTGTGTGTGTGTGTGTGTGCTCTTTATTCAGTACACGCCACAAAAAAACACGCATAGTATCTTTCCAGTATACACCGATTTATTGATAATGGTGCAAATAATGCATTAACTGAATTAAGATTGCATCGAATTCAAACCTAAAAATAAAAAAAATTAAAAAAGGTAGCAGTTTTCAACATTTCATTTCCTTTGCATCTAAAAAGAAAAACAGTTGAATCGCGTGTACAGACTGCAACGAAGTAACATTTCAAAAGAGATATAGATTTAACGTACGTGTGGTTTGTTTGCAAGCAAAAAAGGTATTTTTAAAAAGACATATAACGGTGAAACTGTGTTTGCACAAAAACAAAAAAATGAAAGTTTCTCCTTAAAAAATGATGAAAATAACTTTTTTTTAAGAAGAAGGGTACAACGCATCATGCTTGTTGCTAATTTATGGCACATTCTTTTATTTATTTCAGATTGATAGATAGGTATACTTGTGTGTGTGTGTGTGTGTGTATGTGCGTGCGTGCGTGTGTGTGTATGTGTGTGTGCACGTGTATGTGTGTGTACGTGCGTGCGTGCATTGTGTGTGTGTGTGTGTGTGTGTGTGTGTGTGTGTGTGTGTGTGTGTGTGTGTGTGAAAACCAGATAGCAGAAACTCGCCAGATTTCTGACATGAAATCGGACACATGCACATAACAAGCAGACAAAAGTATTTGTAAATAAAACGAACTTGGTTCATTTTTCACATTAAAAATATTACCGCCATCGTGACTGACCTTCATCACAATATTTTTTCCCAAGACTACTTACTACCCAGCAGGTAGACCGAGAATAGGCTTGTATCATCACCGCACAATTCTACCCTTTAAACGAATCCTTCTAGAGGGCACACGAGTGAGAATCAATAAACATTTTGCTTGCATCTGCAACACAAAAACTAGTTCAACGTTAGATTCAACCCACAATAATGTTGCACAGGGTGGATGGATGTTGATTGGAAAGTTTCGTGACGGTATGCGATTCTGCTGAGATTTTTCTGTTCGTGAGGATATTCAGTTTGTTGGTAAATCATATCACAATGTCCTAACTGCAGTCAGAGGTTATTTCACATGGGAATATGGTAATTTAGATATTTTCATGACCTGTTGGTAAACAGTTTGAACTGTTCTTACTGTGAACACGCTTTTTTTTACGTCTACGCATGAAACGCATACCAGTAATATACCTTGGCTAAAATATTGAGCTCAGACTTCAAATAAATGTGAAGAGATAAGGAGAACCAATTTTAAGCAACATCCACATCGGCGGCAACAACAAGCACAAAGATACACCTGTTCGTCTTTCCCAAGGGAAGGCAGGCAGTTGGGAAGTTTGCAAATTCACGCAGCTCCATACACGGTCTCAAACCCCAAAACGTCTGATTTTACAGATCGCCTCATCACCAGCCTAGGAACCACCACCACCCCCACCCCCCACCCCCCACCCCTAGGGTCAGTAAGTCACCATGAAATAACAATGTTTCTGGCTGTACTTTAAAAGTTAAAAAAAAAAAGTTAAATAAATGAATAAACAAATAAGGAAATAAAAAATACCTTATTAAATAGTAAGTAAACCAACCAACCAATGAACAAATAAATGAACGAGTCACAATTACTGTGTCTCGAGCGTCACCAGAAAGAAAATATTCAGTCCTCATTGAGCCACCAATTAAAAAAACAAAAAACGCAGTCAAAGCCAATCAATCCACAGATCACGCTCTGTTTTAAGATAAATCACCCCCAGGCCCTACCGTCAATCTCTCACATACCCCACACCAATCCTGTCGTCACAGTCTGTCTACATAGATACGTCAAATATCGTCACAGGCTGTCTGCACACGTCATCTCCGTCACAGGCTGTCTACTACACACGTCACCTGTCATCACAGGCTGGCTACACACGTCACAGGCTGTCTGCACACATCAGGCTGTCTACACACGTCACAGTCTGTCTACACACGTCACCTTTCATCACAGGCTGTCTACATACACACCTCACAGGCTGTCAGCACACGTAACAGGCTATCTACACACGTCACAGGCTGTCTACACACGTCCCCTGTGATCACAGGCTGTCTGCACACGTCACCTGTCGTCACAGGCTGTCTACACGCGTCACCTGTCGTCACAGGCTGTCTACACGCGTCACCTGACGTCACAGGCTGTCTACACACGTCACCTGACGTCACAGACTGTCTACACACGTCACCTTTCATCACAGGCTGTCTACAACACGTCACCTGACGTCACAGGCTGTCTGCACACGTCACCTGTCGTCACAGGCTGTCTATACACGTCACCTGTCGTCACAGGCTGTCTACACACGTCATCTGTCGTCACAGGCTGTCTACACACGTCACCTGACGTCACAGGCTGACTACACACGTCACCTGACGTCACAGGCTGTCTACAACACGTCACCTGACGTCACAGGCTGTCCACAACACGTCACCTAACGTCACAGGCTGTCTACAACACGTCAGACATTGTGCGTTGTATCACATCGGTGTACCACCCACCCACCCCACTCGCCGCATCCCTATCCCCGCCCCCCCGCCCCCCTTCCACGCTCCTTCTCTGCCCCCTTCACCCCATCCATCTCTCCCGTCTTCACCCCATCCATCTCTCCCGTCTTCACCCTCAGCTCCACGTCTGCCCGGCCGTTTCTTTCACCATTCATCGTAGGGTGAGACATGCACAACTAATATCCCTCCCCCTCCCCCCTCCCCCCCTACCCCGTGTTGTTCCCCTTACCTTTGTCCCTTATAACCACCCCTACCCCAATCATCCACCGATCGTCACCACGTCGTAGTCTCGCCTCTCAGCATGACGTCACCCAGTGATGGGACCATTCCCACGGACAAATTTGATAGCATGACACAGCAAGAAAAAGAGCTAATATATAATTATGATGGACAGTGGCCAGTGACGGCCACGCCGAACTACTGACCAGCACGTGGAGGGGAAGGGGAAGTGGAGAGGGGGAATTGGGGGGGGGGGTGTGACTTGCTTTGGTAGGGACTGCATTATTGGCATGTCCAGGAACACAGTCCTGTTTCTTCTGAGAAAAAAAAGGAAAAGATTAATTATACGTCGTGATCATAATGTTCATATTCATGACAGTAAGTATTTCAGTTTTGACGCTAATGTTAGGCCATAGAAAGCCATTACCATTATCAAGGGGGGGGGGGGGGGGGGGGGGGGGAAGATGACTCTTTGGCAAGTACACTTATCCGTTGTCTTGTTTTGTTGTTGTTGTTGTTTTTGTTTGTTTTGTTTTGTCTGTTTTCAGAAGGCGCGAATAGTGAAGGAAACAAGTGTCATTATTATTCACTTCACTTTTGATGGCTTTATGGCACCAAAAGGTTTATAATCCTTTTTTTTTCTCTTCCTTTTTTATTTTAATTTTTAATTTTAAACACGACGTCCGAGGGACTAGCGGTCTGGAAGTCAAAAACTATCATTCTGGCCTCAAAATACCACCATACACCAGCAAAAAATAAATAAATAAACAAATAAAAAATGAAGGTGCATGATAAACTCTATAATCATGACTACTACCACAAGAACTGCGAAGACTTGTTTTCAGTGAACACACCCATCATGCAGCCCTCTAGCCCACTATAGCAGACCCCCCATCCCCACCATCCCCACCCCCACACACACCCACCCCACCACGTCAAGCCCCCCTGGGCAGAAATCACAGCATGCGGATGGGCAGGATCCTCTCCCGTGGAGCGTCCACGGTGGGCGGGGCGGGGCCTTCAATGCTGAGGACTCCGTCGGCGGCCAGGATGGAGTTCAGGTGACGGGGTCGATCTTGTCGGCAGGATGTACTGCTGGCTGAACTCCCGGTACACCTTACGGCCCGGACTCTCTTCCGTGTGCTTGGCCTGCCGGACAGAGAGGGGGTGGGGGTGAGGGGAGGGGAAGGAGGGGGAGGGGGGGGGTTGGTGGATGACCACATACGAAGACATCATCTATAGACATATGCCTTATATTATATATGTCTGCACCTTCTCTGCACCCACCACGACGCACAAGCCGATCTCTTTCCTTTGGGGGGAATAAAGATGAAGGGAAGGTGTGTGTGTGTGTGGGGGGGTGAGGTGGGATGGGTAGGTAGGGGGTGGGGTGGGGGGTGTCTTTCTGTGATGTGCTGCGTGACCGCTTTCCGGAGATCGTTGACTAGTGCTGCCTCTCTCTCTCTCTCTCTCTCTCTCTCTCTCTCTCTCTCTCTCTCTCTCTCTCTCTCTCAGAATGTGTGTGTGCGTGCGTGCGTGCGTGCGTGTGTGTGTGTGTGTGTGTGTGTGTGTGTGTGTGTGTGTGTGTGTGTGTGTGTGTGTGTGTGTGTGTATGCGTGTGTTTAACAGTCGTGAGGACAAAACTAGACGTCAGTCAATACAGGCTGGAAATTCGATCTCACCAGGCAGATCCAGAACTTTAGACACCCTCAATCCATCCATCCTCCTCCACCCCACCCCTGCCACGCAACCCAGACCCCTCACCACACCCCTCACCCACCCACCCACCCCCACTACCACCACCAAGGTGACCTCAAGACTGACATCCACTGACCTGCACCATCAGACGGTTGTCGACGGTCTTGACGGAGATCTCCTCCGGCTTGAACTGCCGGCAGTTGAAGCGGAGCGACAGACGCTTGTTGCCCTCACGGTCTTGAACGATAGGCGGTCCACCTTCAGCAGGGAGGATGAGGACGACTTCGACGACAACGACGACGACCCGAAGTCATCGAAATCCATGGGCTGCAAGGGCAAATCAAGGAAAGAAAGGAATCGTTAGTTTGAACAAGACTGGGGCTGGGCTGGTTGTTGGTGTAGTGTAAGAAGACCCTGCCTTGTTGTGTAGAACTGAATAAGCTTTGGCTTCCTCCATAACGTCCGTCTCATTATCCTAGGAAGGTTAGTCTTGGAAGAAAGATGATAATCGTGATGACTGAATTAAGAAAAACAGGGGAGGTAAATAAGTGCGGGATACAATACCTCTACCACTGCGGGTGGCTTGACAGAGATCAGTTGAAATACGGGTAGGACGGGGGGGGGGGGGGGGGGGGGGGGGGGGGGGGGGGGGGGGGGGGGGGGGGGGGGGGGGGGGGGGGGGGGGGGGGGGGGGGGGGGGGGGGGGGGTGTTCTACGATAGAAATGATATCTCCATGTGACCAATCACCAGAGGGCTGGGGGGGGGGGGGGGGGGTGTACACCGCCTGACAGTCCTGTTGAACCGCCCTTGAATTAGGATCCGCGCCAACATTTTACGACGTCAGCATTTTACGACTTCTATGTTCTACGATAGAAATGATATCTCCATGTGACCAATCACCAGAGGGCTGGGGGGGGGGGGGGGGGGTGTACACCGCCTGACAGTCCTGTTGAACCGCCCTTGAATTAGGATCCGCGCCAACATTTTACGACGTCAGCATTTTACGACTTCTACATCTAACGACTTTGGCATTTAACAAATTTTACATTTAATGACTTTGACATTTAACGACTTTGACATTTAAAGACTTCAACATTAATTGACTTCAACGTTTTACGACTCTACATTTAGCGATTTCAACATTTAATGACTTTAACATTACACGACTTCAATATTTTACAACTTCAACATTTGACAACTTCAACATTTAACGACTTCAACAATTTACAACTTCAACAATAGACGGCTTCAACATTAAATGACTTGACATTTCATGACTTCAACACTAAACGACATCAACATTTAACGACTTCAACCTTTAACGACTTCAACATTTAACAACTTCAACATTTAACAACTTCAACATTTAACGACTTCAACATTTTACGTCTTCAACAATTTACGACTTTACCATTAAACGACTTCAACATTAAACGACTTCGACATTTAACGACTTCAACATTCAGAGATTTCAACATTTAACGACTTCAACATTTATCGACTTTGACATTTTACGACTACCACATTTTACGACTTCAACATTTTACGACTTCAACATTTAACGATGTCACGCGCCAAGCGTGACCTTTCTTTTCTACCCCTTGTGAGGAGATTTTGTCCCTATTATTTTTGCCCAATATGCCCTTTTTTTTTTAGAAGGGACCAAATCTTGGGCAAACACTGCTCGACTGATTTTGGGCAGTCACTTGCCATTTCACCCCAGCCCTCGCTGTGCACTGTCTTTGCACGTGCGTTCCGTTCATTTTCGTTCACCCAGTCTTCTCGCTCGCCTACGTCTCTGTTGGAAGGTGGGCAAAAGCTGGGTTTGGGGTGAGGTTTGACACTCTGATTTGGGGGGTGATCGAGTCATCTCGTTTTTTTCTCTTCATGGATCATTTTGTTGGAGAGGGCCTCGTCCCTGTAGTCTAGATATCAACTAGAGTGGGCAGTCAGCCCACTGGAGCAAGACTCGTCATCTTGCTGGAGCTTATCCATCACCATCCTTTTGTTCCCCCCCCCCCCCCCCCACCCCCACATCATCTTTTCATCTGGAGGGCCGAAGGAAGAAGAAAGAAGACCCTGAGAAGAAGACAGGGAAAAAAAAAACCTTGAGAAGAAGACGGAGGAGGACCCTGGAAAGGTAGACTGGAGAGGGATAGAGGACAGGAGGGTCAGACTGGGGGCGACATCTTCCTGGGGGGTCTGCATGGCTGTTTTCTCTCCCCAGACGTGGTGACCTGTGGTCTTCCTCCTCTTTGGCACGAGTGGTTGTGGTGAGTGTTGAGTCTTAAATTAATATTGGTGGTACGTTGGTCACGTTGAAGATGTGTTTTTTTTGGGTCAAATTTCGGCATTCGTTTTTTCCGATTCGACTCTGGGGCTCGTTTTCCAAGCGGTCACAGCCTCTTTAGTGGAATCCTACTTATTGCAAGTAGTAATTCATACATCTCAGGAACTGTTTCCATTCGTTCCCCTTTTTCCTCTCTCCCCATTTTCTGTGTCGACTAGCGTACCACATTTTGCGCTGAAATCGTTATTTTATTTTCATTCATTTATTTTCAAAATTCACAAGGACTCTTCATTTTTGTTTTCAACTTTCCAGCGTAATTTTTTTTTTTTTATGGCATTGCCTTTTGGCGCCTAATGGTCGAGGCTGGGGGAAGGTTGGTTGGTGAGGGAATTGTTTTGGGGGTGTCTCTTGTGTTCTCCTCCTCCCCCCTTTCCCTTATGGTGGTGACCAGGGCCCTTGTCTGTTTTGTTGGGTTGCATGGAGAGTGAATGGTGATATCATTTTTGTGCTTTATTTTCATAAACATTCCTCTTTCAAAGATGTTTGATTGATTGTGTTTTCAGAGATAGTCTTATAGCCTCCATGGTCGGCTGGCCTATAATCAAAATAATTAATTCATTGATTGATTGAGATAGCTTAGGGCCAGTGTTTTTTCTTTTGTCATTATTTTGGTTAACTCCGTACTTACACATCTGTATGTTTAAATGTAACTATCCGTTTTCTTTTAAATACTGCCATTCATAAGGTGATTCCGATTAATCTTTTACCAGTTCAAAGTGTCCACTATAAGTAGAGAGTTTTGGTATGTATGGCTTATTGTGCCTGAGGGACCAGTGAATATATATATAGAGATTAGGTATAGGGGGCTCCTTGTGTCATAGTTGCCTCCCTTCCCCACATTCGCCTTCACTCGCACCCTCCCCTTTTCCTCGTTCCCGCCGACCAGTCCGTATAGGTGTGCTCACTCTGAGTTCGCTGTGTGATGTGCAGCACTTTTCCTTTCCCCTTCTCCTTCTGCCTTTTCCCCGGGAGGTCCCGATTGTGACGTCGACACTTCCTCGCCTGTCCCGACATCATGAGGCGACTGCAGTGAGGGGCGTGCGTGAGTTAAGTGTTTGTGGGTGGGGAGTGCTGGACTCAAGGTAGCCCCCAGAAAGACCAGAACAAGACAGGAGCAGACAGAAGTGTACCAACGAAATGAACTGGTTGGAATGTGGGTTGTTGTTGTTTTTTGAGGTTTTGTTGTTGTTGTTTTTCCCTTCGACAGGCCATTAGTTTGTGTTCTGTTTCTAAACAGATTTTAAGACTGTATTTTTTTTTTTCTTATGTGATTGTCAAATTGTACACATTTCCTTTTTCCCTGCGGGCCTCAGTAGTGTGGGATAGGTTGGGTGATTAGGTCCTCCTGGGTGCTGTATTGGGGTTAGGGTGGGGGGTTTAATATCATCACCGTTCTATCTAGTTAGTTAGGGCCCCGCCTCTTCATCTCTCATCAATATCTGTTTAATGGGAAAAAAATGTTGTGGTTTGTCGGTCTCTTGCCTGGTGTTTGATTTGTGCGCTTGAGGTCAGGTACTTGCGGGTTCTCCCTCTTCCCACGCGCCTCGTCATTGGTCACCCTTAACCGGGTGAACCGTGACAAACGACTTCAACATTTATCGACCTTGACATTTGACGACTACCACATTTTACGACTTCAACATTTAACGACTTTGACATTTTACGACTTTGACATTTTACGACTACCACATTTTACGACTTCAACATTTAACGACTTTGACATTTTACGACTACCACATTTACGACTTCAACATTTAACGACTTTGACATTTTACGACTTTGAGATTTTACGACTTTGACATTTTACGACTACCACATTTTACGACTTCAACATTTATCGACTTTGACATTTTACGACTACCACATTTTACGACTTCAACATTTAACGACTTTAATACTGACCATATTCAACCTGTCCACCATGTTTCCTGAAAATTGGTGTTGAAGTTGTTCTGCAATGATACTGACTGACAGACAATCCTACCAGCAGACAAGGGAGATGATATCTCACCCTCTTGGAGGAAGCAGCATGGTTGAACATGGTTTTATTTGAAAGCCAGAAGCCTTCCGCTGAGTTGTGAAAGCAGGTAAAGGCAATGTCTATAATTTATAACACATACACACACATGCACATACATACACACGCGCGCGCGCACGCACGCTCGCACACACGCACGCATGCACGCACGCGCATACACACACACGCGAATATACACACATGCACTTTGCATGGACACACACACACACACACACACACACACACACACACACACACACACACACACACAGTCGCTCATCTCTCTCCTCTCTCTCTCTCTCTCTCTCTCTCTCTCTCTCTCTCTCTCCTCACTCACACACACACACACACACACAACACACACACACACACACCACACACACACACACACACACCAAACGCGCGCGCACACACACACACACACACACACACACACACACACACACACACACACACACACACACACACACAGGGGAGCAGAAGAAAGATCAAGTGGAGATGAGAAATATCGGTTTTAAGAGAGAGAGAGAGAGAGAGAGAGAGAGAGAGAGAGAGAGAGAGAGAGAGAAAGAGAGAGAGAGAGAGAGAGAGAGAGAGAAGAGAGAGAACAGAGAGAGAGAACAGAGAGAGAGGGGGGGAGAGAACAAGTCTAGATGAAAGATAGGTTTTAAGAGAGAGAGAGAAAGAGAGAGAGAGAGAGAACAAATCGAGATGTAAAATCGGTTTTGAGAGAGAGAGAGAGAACAAGTCTAGATGAAAAATCGGTTTTAAGAGAGAGAGAGAGAGAGAGAGAGAACATTTCATGTTCCCAGTTTCTCCATCTTCAAACTCCCCCCCCCTCCCCCCCCCCCCCCCCCCCCCTCCTTAAGTCCAAATCTTTGTCAAGTCATTACTGTGAAGACAGTTCAGTTGTTGGCCTGCGCTTGTTTTTTCCCCCACTATTAGATTAGATTAGATACCCCACTCGTTTAACCGTTTACTGTTCCCTACCTCATTTCATTTCCGATTGTGTATAACAAAGCCAAACCGTGTCCCACTGGTGTGGGACTTTTCGGGACATGCTTGAGGCCGTCCAGCGATTCTGACATCTTAAAATCGATATGTCATCTTCACTTATTCTTTCTCCTCTCTCTCTCTCTCTCTCTCTCTCTCTCCTCTCTCTCTCCTCTCTCTCTCTCTCTCTCTGTCTCTCTCTCTTAAACCCGATTTTACATCTCGACTTGTTCTCTCTCTCTCTCTCTCTCTCTCTCCTCTCTCTCTCTCTCTCTCTCCTCTCTCTCTCTCTCTTAAACCCGATTTTACATCTCAATTTGTTCTGTCTCTCTCTCTCTTTCTCTCTCTCTCTCTCTCTCTCTCTCTCTCTCTCTCTCCTCTCTCTCTTAAACCCGATTTTACGTCTCGATCTGTTCTCTCTCTCTCTCTCTCTCTCTCTCTCTCTCTCTCTCTCTCTCTCTCTCTCTCTCTTGACCGATTTTACATCTCGATTTGTTTCTCTCTCTCTCTCTCTCTCTCTCTCACTCTCTCTCTCTCTCTCTCTCTCTCTTAAAAACCTTGTGCTTTTTCCCCCCACTATTAGATTGTTCGTCTATGTATGTGTCTGACTTTATTCAAGTTTAAAAGGCTGTGCCAGTCTTGAATAAAAGTTACTCTGTGTTAGGTTTTCTTATGGGAGCAAAAAATACCCCACTTGTTTACCGTTTACTGTTCCCTACTTCATTTCATTTCCGATTTTGTTTGTGATGAAACTGAGGTTATTTGTTTCTGTCCGTCTGTGTGTTTGTCTTTTGATCTCCCTTGCATCTTTGGGTGGATCCTCAAGCGTAGGCTTAAAGATTGTCCCCTACATTTTATACTATTTGCATAATGCCTTTAGTTTTTTCAGCAACTTTTTTCCTCCCCACACTTTCGTTTGGTTACATTTACTACTCTTCGCTGGCTGCTTTGGGTGTGCTATTGGACTCTTTTTTGCACTCCAGGTGGTGAGAACACCACAGTATTATGGACTGTGGTGTGTCTCTATTTGACGCCAGGAGCGCAGACACAATCAACCGTGTCTCCCTGATGAGTTCTGACCCAGTGGACGAAAGGCATCGGAGCAGGCAACACAAATATACCTGTCTTCAAAAGGGATTGCGATGGTTCCCTTATACAGCTAGTGAAGAGTTTTCATATCTGTAACATAATTATTTTCTTAATTTCATGTTCCCAGTTTCTCCATCTTCAACTCCCCCCCCCCCCCCCCCCCATCCCTCCTTAAGTCCAAATGTTTGTCAAATCATTACTATGAAGACAGTTCAGTTGTTGGCCTGCGCTTGTTTTTTTCCCCCACTATTAGATTGTTCGTCTATGTATGTGTCTGACTTTATTCAAGTTTAAAAGGCTGTGCCAGTCTTGAATAAAAGTTACTCTGTGTTAGGTTTTCTTATGGGAGCAAAAAATACCCCACTTGTTTACCACTTTGTTATACACGATTGTCATCATCAGGGGAGAAAACCTCTCACTGCAGAGTCACTAGTCGGCAAGAGTTTTCTTTCCTGTCTCGACTCCCCTCCTTCGTTCAGCTCTTTGTGTGTGTGCGCGCGCGTGTATATGTGTGTGAGACTCCGTCTGTGTGTGCGTGCCTGTGTGCGCATGCATGCGTGTGTGTGTTGTGTTGTGTGTGTTTGTGAGCGCGTGTGGAGCCATGCGGTTACCTTAAACTAAGGACAAGACCAAACAGCACCTGAAAAGATCAATCCTCCACCCGTGCACCAGCTGTTTTATTCACATCAGTGGTTCGCTTACGTTGAGCTTTAACTTTCCCAACCACCAGATGTTACACAGCAGTAGCGGGGGAAACCCCTATCCAAAGCCATCAAATAGCGGGGGAAACCCCTATCCAAAGCCATCAAAGGGGGGATGGGATGACACACAGAACACTAACCACTCCCAGTTTATCTTCCTGAAAAACGTCACTATCAAACATGCGTCATAATGTTCTTGACGTCACAATCAAACATGCGTCATAATTATTTCGTGACTGAGATATTCCATAAAGAAGAAAAGCCGTTTTGGGCCGTTAGTAACGGCTATTCTGGTAAAATAAACATCGGGCATCATCCGTGACCCATGATGAACATACCTACAAATTTTCAGAAAGATCGGCCCAGAAGTTTTGTCTGGAGCAAGTGAAACACATTTTGACCATGGACACACAGACACGCAGACAGCATTTTTTCGTTCCCATTGTTAAGTACTCCCTGTTCTATAAGAACTGGGAGTACAAAAACAACAACAAAACAACCGAAGTGACGGTGTGGAATTATACACACGCACGCACGCACGCATGCGCGCGCGCGCACACACACACACGCACACGCACACACACACACACACACACACACACACACACACACACCCATCTAACGGTGGTTGTGAAAATCTGCAGAGAATTACTCAAAAGAGTGACTGGGATGGCTTACCAACACATAACGGAAAGGTAGATGGAATAATCTAAGAGAAAATAAACTCTGGGTGGGAAATTCTATTTAAAAGAAGGAAAAAAACCAGTGAAAAGGTTGGGTCAGACCATCTATTTTTAAAAATGTATATTCAAAGGACGTGTGGGAAAACTTACAGAAAAAAAAATGTCAGTAATTGAGTGGAAAATTTTACAATAACAAAAAAAAAAATTAGATAAATAAATGAATAATCGAAGGGTAGGTAGGATAATCTACTGAAAATAATCAAAGGTTGGGTAGGATCATTTACAGAAAATAATCGAAGGTTGGTAGGCTGATTTACAGAAAGTAACTAAAGACTAGGTAGAATGATCTACAGAAAATAATCAACGGCTGGGTGGGAAAACCTGCAGAATCATTGTGTGGAATAATCTACAAAACAAAAAAAAATGTATATAATCGATTGTTCGTTAGAATAGTCTACAGAAAAATAATCAAAGGTTGGGTAGTAGTATAATTTACAGAAAATAATCAAAAGATGGATGGGAAAATCTCCATAACAAATGTGTGAAATAA
>CM031616.1:66633815-66643085 GCA_018398815.1 Conus ventricosus
AAATTTGAAGACAACTGATCTTTAAGTTTTTAAAAACATTTTTTTAACTTGAATGCAAATGCAAGACTCTGATTCGGTTTTAAAGAACTTGAAGACAAGTGACATCCGCTTTCTATTAATAAAAAAAACTTGAAGACACTAAGCTCTGTTTGTAGAAAAAGAAAAACTTTAAGACAAAATGAGCTCTGAAATTCAAATTTAAAGAAAGAACTTCAAGTCAAGTGAGCTCTGATTTCATAAAGAAGAAGAACTTCAAGACTCGAATTCTATTAACAAGAATGAACTTGAAGACAAGTGAGCTCTGATTTCTAGAACAAGAAAAAAACTTCAAAATAAGTGACTCTGATTTCTATTCAAGAAAGAATTTTTCAAGTGAGCTCCGATTTCTATTTAAAGAAAGAACTTGAAGACAACTGAACTGTTTTTTCCATAAAAGAGAATCAACTGGAAACAACATCAAACGAAGGTGACAAATAATATCAACGTGTGCCAGCATGCAAAACTGACTCAGCTGGGCCAACACTATTACGCAAAGTCATAGATAGTTGGTATAATTAAATGAGTGATCGTCAACAGGCAACAATGGTACCGTTAATAACAAATGATGAGGAAGACGATATTGTTCTGACAATACAATGATTTTTTTTTCTCGAAGGAAAAACGAAAACGGCCTCAAATTTTCGATTTTTTTTTTTTTTTTTTTTTTTTTTGTACTTGAATGCAAACAGAAACTCACTTTCAACGATTCATTATTATTTTTCAACAGCTCAGTTGTGATATCAAGAACAAAAGGAGAGAAAGAGGGATAGAAAGAAGAAGGGAAAAAAAAAGAAGGGGGATGTTAGGAAAGAAAAAGGAGTGGAAAAAAAATAAAGAGAGAAAGAAGGGAAAAAACCGAACAATCTACGAAAATTAATTACTTCGTTTAAAGAGTCGATAGTCATCAAATACTCCAAAACCTAAAACTGGTCTATCAGGCCATGAAATACACAACAAACATCGTCTTACCTTCGGGAATCTCAGGATTAACCACGCGGTAGTCAAGTCACCTTCAAAACTAACCCAACCGGCGGCCCCAGAGAGACAAGAGCGAAGATGCACAGGAGAGAGAGAGAGAGAGAGAGCGAGAGCCCGCGGAAAGCCAAAGTGAAGACTACAAGCTTACCGCTTGCAAGACACGGCGCAACAGGCAGTGAGCTACTCACACAGCGAACGGAGGTGCGTGCAGCCAGCTGTACCGTGTGCTGCGTTTCACTGCTGTTGGCTACTTTTAACTGTGTCATTCTCTTCTCTGTGTGTGTGTGTGTGTGTGTGTGTGTTCAGCCTACTTTTGACTTTTTGGTAATCCCCCCCCCCCCCCCCCCCCCCCCCCCCCGCTTTTGACTTCATATTCTTTTTCATGCTTTTCACTCCCCCCTCCCCTTTTTTTCCTACTTTTGACTCCCCCTCCCTCCCCCTACTTATCTTATCCTGCTTAGACTTTCTTTTTTTCACCTTTTCCCTGTTTTGGCTTTGTACTACTTTTATCTTAGACTTTGTGTTTTTTTTATCCTGCAATTGACGTTTTCCTCATTGTTCTTCTTACTACTTTTGTCACTTTTGACCTTTTCAGAGTTTTAGCATTTTCTTCTGTTTGACATTGTTTCCTGTTAACTTTTTCTACTTTTCCTACTTTTTTTCTACTTCTGAATCTTTTCTTTTATTATTATTATTATTATTATTATTATTATTATTATTATTCAACTTTACCCCAGACATAATTTTCTCTATTTCACTTTTTGTATTTTTTTTTCTACTGCCTTCACCATCTTCGCCCCCCCCCCCCCCCCCCCCCCCCCCCCCCCCCCCCTTTGGACTTTTTCGTGTTTATGACTTTCTACTATTATTTTCTTCTTCTTCTTTTTGCGACTTTGACTTCTTTTGGCTTTTTTCCTACTCTTTTTTTTTTTCTTTTTTTTTTTTGGGAATTTTTTTTTCTTCTGCCCGTTGAGTACTTTACCTGTTTCTTTACTTTTTCTAGTTTTGACTTCGCTACTTTTACTACTTTCTCTTTTGATTTGTTTTCTTCCATTGTGGTTTTTATTTGTTTGTTTGTTTTGTTTTTCTTACTTTGACTGTCTATGTTTTCTACTTTTGATTCTTTCCTTTTTCTTTTTTTTAAACGACTTTCGGACAGCCTATTCCTGCTATTTCACATTACTGTTTTCCTCTTCGTCCCACTTAGGAATGACTTGCGTTTACAAAAAAAGTGGGTCTGTGTGAACACCTGGCGGGTCTGGTTATGCCTCGCAGGTTGGGGGGGGGGGTGGGGGGGGGGGGGGGGGGGGGGGGGGGGGGGGGGGGGGGGGGGGGGAAGCATCATCCATTTTCCATCTGGGCTGCCGACAAAATACACAAAGCTTCCATGCATGCTGTGTCTGACAATGTGTGGGAACAAAACTGGTCCTCCCACCTATAGCCGCCATGGCCAAATGGTTAGCGTCGCGGAGTCCCGGCTGGGAGGTCGTGGGTTCGATTCCCATCAGAGCCAGTTTGGGATTTTTCTCTCCCCCGACCGGCTCCTACCCAGAGATGAGTTTGCTAACGGCTCAGTTGGAAGACTGGGACCACACAGTCGAGTTTCATCCACTGAATGGATACGTCTGTGAGAGTGTTGATCAAATGTGCTGACCAACACTGCAGGGTGTCTGTGTCTCTCGGGCCTGGTTGACACTGTGGCTGCGGACGGGGGCTCGGAATGAGCGGCGTGGATGCAATGCTACTGAGGAGGAACATAGGATAAGACAGCACACACACACACGCACACACACACACACACACACACACCCTGCACCGAGCGTCAGAGTAATATGCCATTAATCTTACCGCTCATCTCCAACATTATGGCTGCCAGGGTGGCTCAGACTAATATGACGTTAATCTCACCATTCATCTCTAACCGTCCTGACTGCCAGGGTGGCTCAGACTAATAGGACGTTAATCTAACCAATCATCTCTGACAGTTCCAGGGTGGCTCAGACTAATAGGACGTTAATCTTACCATTCATCTCTGACAGCCAGGATGGTTCAGACTAATAGGACGTTAATCTTACCATTCATCTCTGGCAGTTCCAGGGTGGCTCAGACTAATAGGACGTTAATCTTACCATTCATCTCTGACAGTCAGGGTAGTTCAGACTAATGGGACGTTAATCTTACCATTCATCTCTGGCAGTCAGGGTGGCTCAGACTAATGGGACGTTAATCTTACCATTCATCTCTGACAGTCAAGGTGGCTCAGACTAATAGGACGTTAATCTTACCATTCATCTCTGACAGTCAGTATAGTTCAGACTAATGGGACGTTAATCTTACCATTCATCTCTAACAGTCAGTATAGTTCAGACTAATGGGACGTTAATCTTTCCATTCATCTCTGACAGTCAAGGTAGTTCAGACTAATGGGACGTTAATCTTACCATTCATCTCTGACAGTCGGGGTAGTTCAGACTAATGGGACGTTAATCTCACCATTTATCTCTGACAGTGTTGCTGCCAGAATGCCTCATACAAATAGGACGTTAATGGCACCATTCATCTCTGACAGTGTTGCTGCCAGAATGCCTCATACAAATTGGACGTTAATCTCACCATTCATCTCCGACAGTGTTGCTGCCAGAATGCCTCATACAAATTGGACGTTAATCTCACCATTCATCTCTGACAGTGTTGCTGCCAGAATGCCTCATACAAATAGGACGTTAATGGCACCATTCAATTCTGACAGTCTGATTGCCATCGGGGGCTCAGTAGTTTAGCACCCAGTTGGCAGTCAGAGGCAGCGAGGTCGGATCTCACAGGTATTATCCCACATACAAACTCGTCATGTTCACTGCCCCTCTGAACGTGTTTCGTTCTGGTGGTTTCATCCTGCGTTCCACCCCCACCCCCCCACCCCCACCCCCCACCCCCTCCCCCACCCACCCCCCACCCCCCCCCACCCCCTCCCCCCCCCACTTCCCCCACCCCACCCCCACCTCTCTCTCTTTCTCTCTCTCTCTCTCTCTCTTCTCTCTCTCTCTCTCTCTCTCTCCTGTGACACTTATCCCCAGTATGGCCATACGCCACAATAAGAATTGTGCCCGAAATCACTACATAACCCATGTAAGCGTGTCGAGGCCAAGCGTAAGTGTGAGCCAGCGTTTGATATTAAACTGGTCATTGATCAAAAGAACAACCCACCACCAATCATTTCATTTTTGTTTTATTTTGTTTTTAAATTTTGAGATTTTCACCAATGAAATCATTCACAATCTTCAACTACACGACCTTTCCCTAGGCTGACGTCCCATTTCAGGCCTTCTCTTCTCACCCTTGACCCTGTCTTCGCGCCGGGTGGTTTCTACCAATGAGTCCCCATTCCTTTCATTTGAATCTGTCTGCTTGCAACCCCCCTGGCCTGTGCCTTGATGGGCGTACGACAGAAAAGAAGGTCAATCAGCTTTCAGACACAATGAAAAATCATTCTCAAAACAATCTGATGGTGCCAGGCTATAAATACACGACTCCTCCCTCCTTAAGCAAGGCCTTGACGCATTAATTATCAATGTGCAGCCTCTGCTACTTCATCTTCGTGGAGTCTTGCCCCTTCTCTCCCCTCCCCCCCCCCCTCCCCTCCCCTTCCCCTGGGACATTTATCCCTTGTGCTACTTCATCTTCGGTGGGTCTTGCCCCTTCTCTCCCCTCCCCCCCCCCCCCTCCCCTGGGACCTTTAACCCCTTATGCTACTTCACCTTCGGTGGTCCTCCCCTACCCCCTCCCCTCTCCTTCCCCTGGGACATTTATCCTTTGTGATATTTTGTCTGTGGTTGTCCCCCCCCCCTTCCCTCCCCTCCCCTCCCCTTCCCCTGGACATTTATCCCTTGTGATATTTTATCTGTGGTTGTCCTCCCCTTCCCTCCCCTCCCCTCCCCTCCCCTCCCCACCCCGGGACTTTCCCTCCCCTCCCCAATCCCCACCCCGGGACATTTATCCCCCTCGTGCTATTTTACCCGTGGTTGTCCTCCCCTTCCCTCCCCTCCCCCTCCCCACCCCCAAAGACACTTGTGCTTCTTCCTCTTGGGCGGGGCGTGCACGTAAAACCTGAATGGAATGATTCCTGACTGTCAATGCACTGTGACATGTCACGTGATGTGGCCTCGTCATTCTCATCATAGGCCTGTTTTAATTAGTTTGATGTCCGGCTGCCAAGTCTGACCCTAACCCTGGAAAGCGATGGGCAAAGTTGGAAAGGGAAGGATTGGAGACCGTTGAAATGAAGATGGACACGGTTGGATAAGAATACACAATGTCCGAAAAAGACAAAAAGTTGGAAAGGGATTGTCAGAGTTGGAAAAAGATTCACAGCATTGAAGAAAAAAAAAAAGAAAAATGTGTGAAGTGGGAATAGGACAGACAACTTTGGAAAAAGGATTGAGAAAGTAGGAAAATGACAGACAGAAAGGATGGACAAAGTTTTTGGGGTGTTTTTTTTCAGTGGGAAAAAAAAGAACAAGGATGAACAAAGCTGTAAAAGGATGGACGCAGTTAAATAATGGATGGACAAAGTTAAAACAAATTGTATAAAGGTGTGAAAATGGACGGACAATGTTAACAAGCGATGTTTGGTTGGGAAAGGGTTAACGAAGTTGAAAGGATAGACGTAGGTTGTTTTTTTTTTTTTTTAAAGGATGGACAACGTTGGAAAAGATTGACAGAAGAGAAAATGGGGACACACGTGGCAAAGGATGGACAAGGTACAAACAGACAAACAAACAGACAAACAAACAGACAAACAGACAGAAAAGTGTGGAAATGGACGAACAAAGATTGAAGCGGACAGACGAAATTGAAAGGAAAAAAAAAAGTGGACAAAAAGTTAAAACAAAGGTGTACAATGTTGGAAAGGGTGGACAAAGCGAGAGGAAGGCAAAACAGATGGGAAAAAGGTGGACAGAGAAGAAAAAGAATTGGACAAAGCTGGAAAAAGGGGCTGGTCAAATTTGGTAATGGATGGATGGACCAAAAGTAGTGAATCATGACGGACGGAACAGGAACATGGGCAGAAAAGCAGCAGAAAGTTGGGGAAACGGTGGGATAGGAAAGGTGTGGAAAGACAGTGGGAAACGGTGGGATAGGAAAGGTGTGGAAAGACAGTGGGAAACGGTGGGATAGGAAAGGTATGGAAAGACAGTGGGAAACGGTGGGATAGGAAAGGTGTGGAAAGACAGTGGGAAACGGTGGGATAGGAAAGGTATGGAAAGACAGTGGGAAACGGTGGGATAGGAAAGGTATGGAAAGACAGTGGGAAACGGTGGGATAGGAAAGGTATGGAAAGACAGTGGGAAACGGTGGGATAGGAAAGGTATGGAAAGACAGTGGGAAACGGTGGGATAGGAAAGGTATGGAAAGACAGTGGGAAACGGTGGGATAGGAAAGGTATGGAAAGACAGTGGGAAACGGTGGGATAGGAAAGGTATGGAAAGACAGTGGGAAACGGTGGGATAGGAAAGGTGTGGAAAGACAGTGGGAAACGGTGGGATAGGAAAGGTATGGAAAGACAGTGGGAAACGGTGGGATAGGAAAGGTATGGAAAGACAGTGGGAAACGGTGGGATAGGAAAGGTATGGAAAGACAGTGGGACACGGTGGGATAGGAAAGGTGTGGAAAGACAGTGGGACACGGTGGGATAGGAAAGGTATGGAAAGACAGTGAGAAACGGTGGGATAGGAAAGGTATGGAAAGACAGTGGGAAACGGTGGGATAGGAAAGGTATGGAAAGACAGTGGGAAACGGTGGGATAGGAAAGGTATGGAAAGACAGTGGGAAACGGTGGGATAGGAAAGGTATGGAAAGACAGTGGGAAACGGTGGGATAGAAAGGTATGGAAAGACAGTGGAAACGTGGGATATAAAGGATGGAAGACAGTGGAAACGGTGGGATAGGAAAGTATGGAAAGACAGTGGGAAACGGTGGGATAGGAAAGGTATGGAAAGACAGTGGAAACGGTGGGATAGGAAAGGTATGGAAAGACAGTGGGAAACGGTGGGATAGGAAAGGTATGGAAAGACAGTGGGAAACGGTGGGATAGGAAAGGTATGGAAAGACAGTGGGAAACGGTGGGATAGGAAAGGTATGGAAAGACAGTGGGACACGGTGGGATAGGAAAGGTATGGAAAGACAGTGGAAACTAAGGAACAAACTTGACAAAGACAATGAAAAATAGGGAGAAAAAAAAGTAGTCTGACGTCGGTAAAGACAATGAAAAATAGGGAGAAAAAAAAGTAGTCTGACGTCGGTAAAGACAATGAAAAATAGGGAGAAAAAAAAAGTAGTCTGACGTCGGTAAAGGCAATGAAAAATAGGGAGAAAAAAAAAAGTAGTCTGACGTCGGTAAAGACAATGAAAAATAGGGAGAAAAAAAAAAAGTAGTTTGACGTCGGTAAAGACAATGAAAAATAGGGAGAAAAAAAAGTAGTCTGACGTCGGTAAAGACAATGAAAAATAGGGAGAAAAAAAAAGTAGTCTGAAGTCGGTAAAGGCAATGAAAAAAAGGAAAAAAGTAGTCTGAAGTCGGTTAAGGCAAGGAAAAATAGGGAGAAAAAAAAGTAGTCTGAAGTCGGTAAAGGCAATGAAAAAAAGGAAAAAAGTAGTCTGAAGTCGGTTAAGGCAAGGAAAAATAGGGGGGGGAGTAGTCTGAAGTCGGTAAAGGCAAAAAAAAGGGTAAAAAGTAGTCTGAAGTCGGTAAAGGCAATGGAAAAAAATAGGGAAAAAAGTAGTCTGAAGTCGGTAAATGCAATGGGGAAATAATAGGGGAAAAAAGTAGTCTGAAGTCGGTAAATGCAATGGGGGAAAATAGGGGAAAAAAGTAGTCTGAAGTCAGTAAATGCAATGGGGAAAAAATAGGGAAAAAAGTAGTCTGAAGTCGGTAAATGCAATGGGGAAAAATAGGGGGAAAAGTAGTCTGAAGTCGGAAAAGCAATGAAAAAAATAGGGTGAAAAAAGTAGTCTGAAGTCGTAAAGGCAATGAAAAATAGGGAAAAAAAAAAAGTAGTCTTAAGTCAGTAACGGCAATGAAAAAATAGGGAAAAAAGGGAGTCTGAAGTCGGTAAAGGCAATGAAATATTATGGAAAAAAAAGTAGTCTGAAGTCGGTAAAGGCGATGAAAAATATGGGGCAAAAAGTAGTCTGAAGTCGCTAAAGGCAGTGAAAAGCAGAAAAAAAAAAGTTAGGACAAAGATGGTAAAGGCAATGACTAAGTAGAAGAAAAGGTGAAAGTTGGTAGAGGCAGTGTAAAATAGGAGAGAAAAAAAAAAACAAACGATAGGACAAAGTTGGTAAAAGACGGTGAAAAGATAGACAGGGTATGGCAACATTGACAAAGATAGTGAAAAGAAAGGTAAAGTAGGACAAAGTGGAAAAGGAGAGTGAACAGTAGGAAAAGAAAGGACAAAAAGACAACGAAAGTGGAAAAAGTAAGAATACGTGGGACTGAGTTGAAAAAGAGAGTAAACAGTACGGAGAGGGGTGGTGGGGGGGGGGGGGGATATAAAGATAATGGCAGTGGAAAAGTTAGAATAGGTGACCAAAGTTGAAAAAGAGCGTGAAAACTAGGACAAAGAAAGGACAAAGCTGATAGCAGCAGTGACAAAATGAAAAAGAGCAAACGACAAAGTTGTCACTGGCGGCAGAAAACTAAGAAAACGTGGGACTGACAAAGAATAGCTTGAGGAGAGGACAAAGTAGGACAAAGCAAAACAAAAAAGTAGGAACGGAACAAGCAAGGACTAAATTTGTTATTGAAAAGAAAATAATGTTAAGGATAAAACAGGAAAATTAAAGGATAATATAATTTTTTTTTAAAAGGTGCAGAACGTTTATAGCAGGACTAGGTAGGACAACGCATAGACCGGTTGTATGAACCTCAAGGTAAGGCGAGCAAAAGCTAACATGCCGAGTCGGCAGTATTGGAAACGGGTGGGGGTGGGGGAGTGCAAAAACGTCTGTAAACCGAAAGAGAAACCAAAACAAGAAAGAAGAACACAAAACCCCTTTGAGCGAAAGGTTTTGCGGGCAACTGGCGGGCAGGTAGGTTAAAAACGAAATGAGATCTATCTCCCTCTAGAGGTGGGTTTTATATGAATAAGAAATGCTTCTTTCTTCTTCTCTTCTTCTTCTTCTCTTCTTCTTCTTCCCTCTAGTCTTGACACCTTGTTGGTGTTCGGGAGTGGGGGGGGGTGGGGGGTGCAAGGG
>CM031616.1:66643185-66653185 GCA_018398815.1 Conus ventricosus
ACACACACACACACAAACACACACACACACACACACACACACACACACACAACACACACACAACACACACACATCCCTCTGCCCCAGAAAAGACAGAGATTATGCTCAGCCTGACGATGAACTGAAGGTCCTTCGCTGTTCAGTGATTAGGGGTAGTGTGTATGCTTCATCCAGACGTCTGCTTCCGGAAGATGTCTTCTCAGAGGGAAGGGATGGGGGGGGGGATGGGGTCTATGTTGTCTGAACGACTGGTCTCCAGCTTACCTACTTTCTTCCATGGCACACTTTCATGTATAGGTTTGTCGGTGCGTGATCCCTCGCTGGTTCTAGACTACGAGTGGTCTGCCTTTTGGCCGAATCTGGGGAAAGCCCCAGTACAGCGACAGTGAGGAAAAACCCACTGACCGCAGGTGAAAGTCCTGTTGACAGCGGGGAAAGACTGCAACTCGGGGTTCTCTTCAGAGAGCAGGCAAAACCTCGTGGCGAAAACTTGGCCGTGTCTGGAGTTGTACTGTCTTCACCTGTCAGCGGAACAGCAACGAGTGAGGCTGCGGGATGCACACGGTAGCTGCTTCACGGTGGCGTTTCTCACCGGTGGACTCTGCAGTCATGAAATAGGGGCTGGTGCACCCGTAGGAACGTTCTCGTGGAGGTTCTGCCGTGTCACACATCCAGTGACGATTACGCCATGGCATCTGCCAGGGAGCAGTTATGTCCCTTGACGTCTTAATGGAATGTCCTGTGCGTGCCTGCGCCCTATGTGAACACAGCGGCAGGCTTCCAAGGGTGGTGCAGGATTGTTCTCCCAGCTGGTCTGTTCGGCAGTTGAGGACAGTACTTCTCTGGGTCCCACCCCCACCTTCGGGTGTGTCTTTTTTCTGTTCGTCTTCATGTTCATGTTTGTTGGTGAGCAATCCCTCGCTGGTTCTGGACTATGAGTGGCTTGCTCACGACAATCGGCATGGAAGTGACCATTTTCCGATTGTTTTCAAATCAAACCTACCGAAAACTGTACGGAACACTTCAATTTAAAAAAAAAAAAAGCTAACCGGAACCTTTTAGCAGGAGACATAAAAAAAAGGAAATAAAAAATAAAATATAAAAAAGAAACCTAACAGAAGAGGAAGCTCTGCCAAGTCTGGACTCCGCAGAAACCTCGGAAAATATATTTTGTTTGTATGAAATGTCCCAAAGTCACCATGACCTTATGCTCTAGCAAAATCCCAATACCCCAAACACAGTGGTTTAACTCCAGACTGCTGACAAATTAAAAACCAGTGCCAACCGGATCAGCGTTGTGTATGCTGCAAACCATCACCTCCCAAAGGTCATGGAAAAGATGATTTTTGAACCCGTTTTGTGGGAAAGCCTGTACAACACTCCTCTGTGTGTGTGTGTGTGTGTGTGTGTGTGTGTGTGTGTGTGTGTGTGTGTGTGTGTGTGGATGCGAGGGTGCGTGCGCGCGTGCGTGTGTGCGTGTTTGCGTTGCGTGTGTGTGTGTGTGTGTGTGTGGTGTGTGTGTGTGTGTGTGTGTGTGTGTGTGTGTGTATGCGAACGTGCGTGCGTACGTGCGTGCGTGCGAGCGTGTGTGCGTGCGTACGTGCGTTTGTGTGTATGTGTGTGCGCGCGTGCGCGCGCGCGCGCGCGTGTTTGTGTGTGTGTGCGCGCGCAACAGACCTTTAGCGCCTTGTGAGAAAGTCTGTACAAAACAGCCTCTTTTGCGGACCTGTTTTGTGGGAAAGCTTGTGGAAACCCTCTTTGTGGACGTCTGTGATGAGAAAGTGTGTAAGGAATAAAGAACCTTTTGGACGTGTTCGGTGAAATGTCTGCACAAAACAGAGATTTCTGGTCATGTTAGGTGGAAAGTGTATACAAAATCGCATCTGACTGGATGTGTATGGTGGTAAAGTCGGTACACATGGTCTCTTTTTGGAAGTGTTTTAAAGTCTACACAAAGAAGCCTTTTTCTTTCTTTCGTTCTTTCTTTTTTTTTCCTTTAAAAAAATCGTTTATTGAAAAGCTTGTTGATAACAGTCCTTTTCTTTCTTTCCTTCTCCTTTTGTTTTTTCTAATTCTTTTTTTAAATTTTATTGGAAAGCGAGTTAATGACAGTCTCCTTCTAGACGAGTTTGTTAGAAAAAAAGAAATGTACAAAGCAGTCTCTTTTTGGGCACGTTTTGCAAGAAAGTCTGTACAAAACTGTCTTTATTTGGCACATGTTTGGTGAAAGGCCTGTATAAAACAGTCTCTTCACGTTTGTTGGACGTTTGCACAAAACAGATTCTTTACGTACATGTTTGAGAGGGAAAGTGTATAGAGAACATACTTTTATTGGTCTCGCTGGCGAGACAGGCAACACAGAACAACCTCTTTCTGAATGTTCTGAGTGGTACGTTTTGTACAAAATAACCTCTTTAAGTGGTTGGTGCAAAGCCTTCACGAAGAAGCCTCGTTTTGGACGTGTTTGGTGGAAAGTCTGTACAAAAACAGCTTCTTTAGAGACGTACTGACTTGTACATCTGTACACAAGGACCATGTTTCGTGGCTGGTCCAAAACGTTTACGAAGCAACTTCGTCAAAGACGTCTTTGATGAAAACGTCGGTACAAAACAGCCTCGTTTAGTGATTGATACAAAACCTTTACAAGATAGCCTTATATCGGACGTGTTTTGCGGAAAAGGTCTCTATAATACAGCCGGTTTTTTTTCTTCTTCTGCGTACGCAGGCTGATATTCCTGCGGACACTCCCTATATAGACAGGCAAGGATTAATCCTATCTGTCCAATAAAGGGAGTGGAGTTCTGTGTGTATGACCGTTTTTTTTTTATCCCGCCATTAAGGCAGCCATACTCCATCTTCGGGGAAGGTGCATGCTATGTGTAACGTGTCATCCATACCAAAGGCCAAACTGGCCTTCTCTTCCGGAAGTTGGTGATGGGATTTGACGTGTGTGCAAGATGTTATGCGTGCGTTCACACACGGAACCTCGGTTTCTAGTCTCATTCGAAGGAGTGTATGGGAAATGGAGTCAGAACGAATGTTAACTCCGAGGGAAAATTCCCCTGTACCGAAACGGCCCGGCAGAGATTCGAACCCGCAACCCTTGGATTACGAATCCGACGCTCTACCAACTGAGCTATTCCGGCCCATTTAATACAGCCAAAACAGATCCCGCTTCTACCGCCATTGATGGAAATATCTAAACAAAACAGTCTCATTTTGAGACGTGTTTGGTGGAAAAGTCTGCAACAAAACAGCTTTTTTCAGAACGGGTTTGTGGGAAATTTGGTCCAAAACAAACCCCCTTTCTAATGTAATTGATGGACAAATTTAAACATAACAGCGTCATTTTGGACGTCTTTGGTGGTAAAATCTGCATCAAAACAATCTCTGACAGGACGTGTTTCGTGGGAAATTTTGTCCAAAATAGACCCCCGCCCCCTTTTTTTGGTTTAAAAGTGATTGATGGGAAATTTTAAACAAAGCAGTCTTACTTTGGACGTGTTTTGTGGAACAGTCTGTACAAAACATTCTCTTTCTGGACGTATTTGGGGGGAAAGTTTGCGCAAAACACTCATTTTAGATTATATTTGGTGAGAAAGTTTGCACAAAACACTCATTTTGGATATATTTGGTGAGAAAGTTTGCGCAAAACATCCATTTTGGGCGTATATGGTGGAAATGTTGGCACCAGAACAGTCTTTCTGGACGTATTTGGTGAGAAAGTTTGCACAAAACATCCATTTTGGGCGTATATGGTGGCAAATTTTGCACAAAACAGTCTTTTTCGACTATTTGGTGGAAAGGTTTGCACAAAACAGTCTTTTTGGACGTATGTGGTGGGAAAGTTTGCACAAAACACTCATTTTGGACGTATTTGGTGGAAAGGTTTGCACAAAGCAGTCTTTTTGGACGTATTTGGTGGAAAGGTTTGCACAAAGGAGTCTTTTGGACGTTTTTGATGGAAAGGTTTGCACAAAAGAGTCTTTTGGACATATTGGTGGTAAATTTTGCACAAAACAGTCTTTTTCGACTATTTGGTGGAAAGGTTTGCACAAGAATAGTCTTTTTGGACATATTTGGTGGGAAAGTTTGCACAAAACACTCATTTTGGACGTATTTAGTGGAAAACAACTGCACAAAATAGTCTTTTTGGACGTATTTGGTGGGAAAGTTTGCACAAAAGTCTTTTTGGACGTATTTGGTGGGAACGTTTGCACAAAACAGTCTCTTTGGACGTATTTGGTGGGAAAGTTTGCACAAAACAGTCTTTTTGGACGTATTTGGTGGGAAAGTTTGCACAAAACAGTCTCTTTTTGGATATGTTGTTTGGGTAGTCTGCTTAAAACAGATACTCTTCAGGTTTCTTGCCGACGTGGTTCAGTGACTAGCATGGCACATTTTGTGGGTTGGGATGTCGTGGGTTCAATTCTCATCAGGGGCATTCATTTGTGGGATTTTGTTTTCGGGGAAGGGGGTGGAGGGGTGGGGGTAGGGGGTGGGTGGGGGGGGGGACTGGCCGCCCTGTATTCAGGGTTGAATGTGCTGTTTCTCCAATGAAACGACTGAAACCTCACAGTTGACATTGTTTCACTAAAAGGATGCGTCTGTGAGAGCGTGGTCATCATGTCCTAAACAACACCGCAGGTGCTTGTCGATCCCAAGACTGGTTGACGCCGGGATGCGTTTTGAAAGGAAGCATAGGGCACAGCCCTCTCATGTAGTCTCTGATCCCAAGGAACTGTATTGTACAGTCTACATCATCCTCAATGTCATTGATATTCTTGAAGTTTGTAGCTCACAATTAGAAGAGACAGCGAAAACGAACAAAGAAAGAAAGAAAGAAAACAAACAAACAAAGAAAAACAAACAAACATCAAAATCAAACCACCCCCAAACAATACAACACAAAACAGAAATAAAACAGATAAATAAATCATTGAATAGATAAATACATAAATGAATAAACAAACCAGTCTCGTTTTGGGCGTGGCTAGCACAAAACAGCCTCTTTCTGGACCACTTGATATACTCTGTCATGAACTGATTTGGATTCTCTCTTGAGGGCACATAAGACCGTATGGCGAAAGCTTGGCTGTGTCTGAAGTGGCACTGTCTTCATCTGTCCGTGGGCAGGGGTGGTTGGGTCTGTGGGGTGTGCTCGGCAGCTGGAGGGTGGTGTCTTTTGCCGGTGGGCTCTGCAGTCATGAAACACGGGCTGGTGCACCCATGGGGATACTACTTTAAGACTGTTATGAGCTGCATCCTGTAGTCTGATTTACCTCTGTTCAGGAGCAGTTATGTCCCTTGACATCTTAATGGAGTGTCCTGCGCGTGCCTGTACTCATCGTCAACACAGCGCAGGCCTCCAAGCGTGGTACAGGACTGCTCTAAAGGCGGGTGAAGACAGTGCTTCTCTGGGTCCTCCCCAGCACCTTCGGGTGTTTCTTTTTCTTCTGTCATGAATTGATTTCTGTTCTCAATTACCCCACCAACCTGAAGACAAGAAGTAGTTTGTACTGTTTGGCCTTAGTCAAAACCCGATGGCTCCATCAATTCCATTCTGTCATCCATGAAGGTCTGCAGAGAATAAGTAGGCACCAATGCTGGTCCTATTCAAACCCTGGACGGAGGTAAGTGTCCGTTGAGTGAGAACCTTATCATGTTTACTACTGCTGCTGCTGCAGCCAGCGTCGAGGACTATCTGCTAATGCTTTGTGGTCCCCAAGGCCTGATTTGTATACAAAAGAAGTCAGTGAAATGCGCGCGCTTGCGTTCTTGTGCGTGCAGGCTTGAGCGCTCGCGCCTGTGTGTGTGTGTGTGTGTGTGTGTGTGTGTGTGTGTGTGTGTGTGTGTGTGTGTGTGTGTGTGTGTGTGTGTGTGTCTGTGGTGTGCGTGTGTATGTATGTATGTGTGTGTGTGTGTGTGCGTGCGTGCGTGCGTGCGTGTGTATGTGTGTGTGTGTGTGTGTGTGTGTGTGTGTGTGTGTGTGTGTGTGTGTGTGTGTGTGTGTGAGAGAGAGAGAGAGAGAGAGAGAGAGAGAGGAGAGAGAGAGAGAGAGAGAGAGAGAGAGAGAGAGAGAGTGTGTGAGTGTGTGTGTGCGCTCTTCCTTGCTTGCTCGCTTGCGCGCGTATATATATATATATATATATATATATATATATATATATATATATATATATATATATATATATTATATATATATATATATGTGTGTGTGTGTGTGTGTGTGTGTGTGTGTGTGTGTGTGTGTGTGTGTGTGTGAGAGGGGAGAGAGAGAGAGAGAGAGAGAGAGAGAGAGAGAGAGAGAGAGAGAGAGAGAGAGAGAGAGGGGAGAGAGAGTGTGAGTGTGTGTGTGCGCTCTTCCTTGCTTGCTCGCTTGCGCGCGTATATATATATATGTGTGTGTGTGTGTGTGTGTGTGTGTGTGTGTGTGTGTGTGTGTGTGTGAGAGAGAGAGAGAGAGAGAGAGAGAGAGAGAGAGAGAGAGAGAGAGAGTGTGTGAGTGTGTGTGTGCGCTCTTCCTTGCTTGCTCGCTTGCGCGCGTATATATATATATATGTGTGTGTGTGTGTGTGTGTGTGTGTGTGTGTGTGTGTGTGTGTGTGTGTGTGTGTGTGTGCACGAACGATGCACACATGCTAGTAACAGTGCTTACTTCAAGCACAAACAAACAAACAAACAAACAAATCAACCAGAGACAATGCAAAAGCACTCCGGTGTCTGGAAGATTTTTATTCATCCCATCTCCCCCAAAAGACAAGATCCAACTCCTCACACTGTGTCTCCACACCTAGTGCTAGTAGATGCTCAAGGGAGGGAACTCAAAACAACCAAAGACTTAGCGGTACTCCGCGTTAAGGAGAGCTGCCCGCAGCCGGCTATACAGAGTCCTGGCCACTCGGTAACACTGCGCGGGCGGCATGGCGTCTGGACACATCTCATGCAGCTCCATCACTCGGCGCTTACTTCGGGGAAGTCCGGAAAGAAACGTCATAGCCGATCGCTTGCCGATGTTTCGCATGGTGACCCGGTCCGATTCTTCGGCCGCTTTGCGTAGGCGGGCGTAGACGCGTAGGTAGGCGTAGAAACAATCAACGTCGGCCATGTGGGGTGGGCAGATGGACCACGCGTCCACGCCGCCTTTCTCTCGCTTGGGCCGTGGGTCAGGGTTCGAGTCTGCGTGGACAGAACGAAACAAGAGTTATAGATACTGGGCATGACAGTGTGCAAAGATAGTAATATGTTGAAAGAATACTTTGAAAAAAAAAAAGGTCTGGACGAATAACAACATGAGGAAATAAAGGAAGAATTGGTCGGAGAAATAGATGTTTTGATATAACAGATGAAGAGCGAGAGAAGCAGCTTATGTCAAAAGAATACGAGTAAGAAATACTAATACAATCATCGACACCATATTTCCAAGAAGCTCAAACAACATTCCATGAATGAAACTAACCTGACAACAGTGTTTAATTAAGTGAGGTGACTGTAGACGGAATTTAAAACAAACAAAAAAAACAAAAAAAAAAAACAGGGGATAAAACGAAGCAAAAAACAAAACAAAAAAAAACAAAAACAACCCCAATTTCGTCGAACGAAAGAGACAAAGAAAGTGCAAGTCAGAACACCTTGATTGTCATTTTCGTTCGGCGGAAAATTATTTATTTTTCTTCGAAGTTTTTGATCTGACACATTCATGAACATACGAAATAGAAAGTGATAATGATGAAACAATAAGTAGCAACAGCATAGTCTCCATCAGGTTTTGCTTAGGTCCATTGACATCTTATTTAGTTTACACTTCCAACCCAAGATATGTGTGTCTGCAAGGAGGGATAGAGCGAAGAAAAAGTAACTCTTTTCTAATTAGGTAACGCGATTATATTTCCCTTCCCGCCCCTTCCTTCCTCTGCGTTATAAATAGTAATAGCCACTGAGGGATAGAGGGTAGAAAGCAAATATCTTGTAAGTTTGTAACGTCATTATCTCCCTTCTCCCTGCATTGTAGATGGTGGCAAGAAGAAGAACAACAAAAAAAAAAAACAAAAAAAAAGTTTTTATTCTTTTCTTTAGAAATTCTTGCGAGAGAAATGTTATTTTTTCTTTTTTTTTTTTCCATCACGCAGTTCTGTGCCATTTATTGGCGTGTGGGAAAATGAGAGTATTGAGGGAGATATGCGTGTGCCACAAGGGACAAAGAGAGAGAGAGAGAGAGAGAGAGAGAGACACTCAAGATTCAAATAAGTCAATGTGTTTTTAAGCTTCCAGCCCATTCGCAATTGGAAGATTGAGAAGTTAGGAGAGCGATGAGGGCAAAGGAAGAAGAGAGAGAGAGAGCGAGAAGGAACGGAAAGGAAAGGAATATTGATAGAATCAAATGTACATGTCATGGTATGATGAATACATGGCATTCTTCGCGTCATGGGATCCACATTGCGGGGATGTGGCGTATAATAACGAAATATCTAGCTCTCCTTATAAAACAATACGGCGAAGTGGCAATCGTGATTTATGTTCTCAACAAGATGATCATTTCAAGAAGTGTTCAGACAAAGAGTTCTTCCTCATCAGCATTACACACATTAGTCGCGGAAACTGGCGAGAAAGACCGTTCATCGTTTTTCAGTTGTCTTTCAGACGAGTCAGTTTCAACGTAAGACGACTGCAGGCGGAAACTGACCCAAAGTTTAAAGAGAATTTACAATTATTCTGCTGGACAAAAGGGACAAAGAAATTATAAGATAAAAATTATAAGATAGTTACACACCATCCGTTTTGACCTCTTTGGTCTTCTTAAGGCAAGATCGACAATATTTGAAAACGACTTTGAAAACGAGTAACGAGCAATCACTTAGTTTCTCAAATTGGGCGCAAAATGAATGTTGACATTCTCAAACTGAGCGCAAAATGATGTTGAAATTCTCAAACTGGGCGCAAAATGAATGTTGAAATTCTCAAACTGGGCGCAAAATGAATGTTGAAATTCTCAAACTGGGCGCAAAATGAATGTTGAAATTCTCAAACTGGGCGCAAAATGGACGTTTAAACGTTCATTTTTACATTTTGTAATGCAACCCAACCGAGAGTGATAGTGCTGCAAACAAGACAAGATTTAGATACTGCGAGTTGTGGTGAACCAAACTGAAGAAGAAAAATTACTGTCACGCGGAACGAAACGGACAAATTACAAGGCAACTCTTTCATTCGGCGGAACAGTAATGTTTCTTTTAAGTTTGTTTCAATTTACCCCTGCCGTTACCTCACTTTTGAACTAACTGTGGTTTTATTAAACAAATCTGGCCTTCTTCCTTGCGCTGAACCCTAAGCGATCTGAAGCGATCAAAGCTAAGTGAATTTTCGTTGTTTTATTTGTTTATGTCTCACCCGAGGAAGACCTAAGAGGTCGAAACGCGTTGTGTTTTGTCTTGTGACTTGTTTGTCCACGTTCTCTGGGCGGTTCGCTAACATTTATTTAAGATTTGTCTAGATTTCCGCCTGCAGTCGTCTCGCTTTGCAACTAGATCATGTGGTTTTATTGTTATTATTATCATTATCATTATTATTATTATCATCATCATCATCATTATTATCATTATTATTATTATTATTACTATTATCATTATTATCATGAATACTTATATAGCGCCTATATTCTGCCAGAGACCAAGCTCTAAGCGCTTTACAATCCACACTCGTTTACACAACGGGCTGCCCACTTGGGTAGTGCCGACTGAAGAGCTGCCAGCTGGCGCTTCATTCAGTCGTTTCCCGTGTCATCCAGTCAGTATCGTTCACTCAGTTTCCTTACTTCCTTCAGTCTTTCCATCTCTCACGCAGGGTGCATGTTATGTGTAACGTGTCATCCATACCAACGGCCAAACTGGCCTTCTCTTCCGAAAGTTAGTGATGGGATTTGACGTATTTGCAAGATGTTATGCGTGCGTTCACACACGGAACCTCGGTTTATAGTCTCATTCGAAGGACTGTATAGGAAAGG
>CM031616.1:66665685-66668185 GCA_018398815.1 Conus ventricosus
GAGAAGGAGGCGGTGGAAGGAGGGAGAACGTGACACACCCGGGGGAACATGTCTAATAGTTTATTAGTTTGGCGTTTCACGGACGCCCTGTTGGTTGGTAAGGCAGAACTTCCGTGCGTTTAACGCCGGGGTTGAGCGAATGTCAAACCCAGAACCTGTGCATCTTGTTTCGTCCCGTGCAGTGTGTGTTGTCTTGTGCACGTGAAGTCATGTTGAGTGAGTGTCCGCATTTACCTGCAGGAGCGCAGGGCGCGCTAAATTCAGTTCTGTCTCTGGCTGGGGTGTCATGTCAGGCAGGACTCTTGGCATTGGGTCTTTCGGACCTGAGGGGTGTGGTTTTCGGGAGGATGTTCCTGGCCCACCAAGTGGAGTCTCTGTTCTATGTAAAAGTGGGTCACAATTCAGATCAAGGTGCGATTCTGGTGACGCCACGTAAATGTATGTGTAGGGGTGTAGTCAGTGTGTGGCGCCTCCCTACGTTGTTGTTTTGTCCAAGGTTCTCGGGTGTGTCGTTTTTGTTAGTGCCACCGTTTCCAGTGTGGATGAGCAGCACCCGGTGTTGACCAGACGTCTGGGCTGATGTGACGGCCTGAGGGGCTGACCCAGGCGGAGCTGACCCAGGCCGACCCAGGCTTGCAGCCCTGCCGCAGTTGGGGGCGAGCTGGGAAGCACGCGCGCCCATGTTTGGTGGTGGTGCAAACTCATCACTGCTGTTACATCCACATCTTTGGGCAGCTGTTTTCCATGGCGTTAGTCGACTGGTGCCTTAGGCTGTGATTGTGTGTTTCTGCAGTATAGCCATCGACTACTTATTTTTCGACTCTTCAACCTAGTAGCGTGTTCATCGTCTTCTGCATCGTCGTCTTCATCGCCTTTGTCCGCGTTACTCCGTCATCAGCGGTTGTGGGGAGCAAAAACAGATTAACTGATCCAAATTGGGCGTCCCACAAGCTACAGTGTGCCCAGTTTGAGATTGTGGGGGTTTCACCTGGACATGCATCTGATACGACAATAAGTTGTTGACTCGTATGGTTTGTGGGGGTTCAGTTTGTGGAAGTTTGGTACATCATATCAAATTTAAGTGGCCATTATTGTGGTCCGAGAGTTGTGCGACTTGTTGGTCACCAGTGGGTGGTTGCTTGGCAGCCTGGTTTTGATGTACGCTTGTGCTTGTTGGTTGGATATTTTGTGTTGTGTGTACTGTTGAAGTTGGGAGGGTCTATCGTGCAGGATGGTGGTGTGAGCATGATCGTCAGCGTGTCGTATTAAATAAAATATTGTTTATTTGTTAACGTTGTGTGGGTGTGTTGTATGAGAGGGGCGGTGTTAGTATAGGTGTTTTCCCTTCAGACCTTAGCGCGTCTGACAATTATCATTATCATTATTATCATTATTACATTCTCATTATTATCATCATCATCATTGTTATTCCTATTATTACTGTTGTTGTATCGTTATTGTCATTATGCATACTTCTATAGCGTCTATCCTCCTCTCACCTGCTGAATTGTTTGAGCTTCACACTTCTCTGAAACATGATGGATACAACATAGTTTTTGCTTGGGTTCCCAGCCACGTGGGCATTCGAGGCCGGCAACGAGGCGGTTGATCAACTTGCCAAGAGTGCCACACAGAAAGAGTTGAGCAGATTGTCCATCCTCACACCGATCTGAAGCCAAAGCTCAGGCTTATGTCAAAGACCTCTGGCAGGAGAGGAATGGAACTCGCAGATGGATAACAAACTCTTCCAAACTCGTCCACCCTGAAAGAGTCTTTGCAGGTCGTAAAGAAGAAACAGTCCTGTGTCGTTTTTGCACACAGGCCACTCCTTTTACACCCATTCTGATCTTATAAAAAGTGAAGAAGCTTCGTGGTGCATGCCGTGTCATGTACCACTCACAACGAACGTGCTCTTTTAGAATGTTGGGACTTGCATGATGTAAGACACTTCAGACACTTTACAGCAGACTCCATGGAAACCATGTTCAGAGATGTCCCACCGATGTGATTTTCACATTTCTGAAAGCGATCATTTTTCGTCTGAACTAAGATTTTATGGAAGAAAGATTTTAACGAAATTTCGGTGTTTTTTTTTTAATGTGTGTTATTAATGAGTTATGTGAATTTTTGCTTAATACTATGACTTGTGAGTTGATTTTAACGCGGTTAGACAGTCCTGATATTGCTCTTCGTGGCTGGCGGAACTACAAGCAACATAATGTCTCTATTCCGGTCTGAAACCAACCTCTACACGCTTTACAATCCACGCTATCATTGACACAACGGACTGCCTACCTAGGTAGAGCGACGGGAGAGCTGCTGCTGTCGCTTCATTCAGTCGTTTACTGTTTCATTCAGTTACTCAGCGTTTTATTTTCCATTCGTTCTTCGATTTTTTCACGCAGGGTGCATGGTACGTGTTAAGTACGTGTCATCCATACAAACGACGGCTAAACTGGCTTTCTTTTCCAAAAGTTAGTGATGTAATTTTTTCCTCCCT
>CM031616.1:66678185-66681562 GCA_018398815.1 Conus ventricosus
GAGAGAGCGAGGGACAGACAGACAGACAGAGAGAGCGAGAGAGAGAGAGAGAGAGAGAGCGGGGAGAGAGACCGAGACAGAGAGAGAGAGAGACCTACAGAGTAAGAGAGAGAGGGAGAGAGAGAGAGGAGAGAGAGGAGAGAGAGAGAGAGAGAGAGAGAGGAGAGAGAGAGTGGACGGGGAGGCGGTGGTGGTGGTGGTTGGTGACGATCACAGACGAAAGACAGAGCTGTCACAGACGCGCGTGCAGCGCCGGACCCTCGTCATCATCATGGCCGCCGACTTTGTGACCGCACGCTGTCCGCCTGCACGTGCAACGCTGTGTGGGTTGGACAGGGAGGGGGTGGGGGTGGGCGGGAGAAATATAAGTGACGTCACCAACGGCTCAGCTCACGTCAGAGGCCCAAAGGGCTGCACACCCAAAATTCATGCGCCAAGGCCTTGCTTAATTAATAAGGAGTCGAGTATTTATTTATACATCGGCAAAATGAGATTGTTTCGATAATTTATTTATTCAGTCTGAACGTTGATTCTCTTCGTTTTCTTTCAAATAGTCATCAAGGTTCAAGTTATGGTAGGTTCCAAGCAGACAGATTAAAATTCAAGGAATGGGACTATTGGGGGGGGGGGGGGGGGGGGAGGGGGGGGGGAGGGGTTCCAGCTGGCCCAAAAGATAGGGTCACGGGTGAGTAGCGCGAAGGCCTGAAATGTGACGTCAACTAAAGGGAAGGTTGTGTGTTGAAGATTGTATACGACGTCATCGTCATCAGAATAATGACTTGGTAAAGATTGGAACTTAAATAAAAGAGGAGGGGTGGTGATGGTGGTGTGAAGATGAAGGAAATGGGAACATAAAATTAATAAGATATGTTATAGATATGAAAACCATTCACTAGCTGCATGAAGGAACCATCGCATTCCTCCCGAAGGCAGATCATATTGGTATTGCCTGCTCCTAGGCCTTTCGTCCCCTGGAACGGACTCATCAGGGAGACACGGCTGATTGTGTCTGTGCTCTTGGTGTCAAATAGAGACACACCCCAGTCCATAAAACTCTGGGGTGTTCTCACCCAACGGTTCAGAAAAGAATCCAACAGCACCCTCAAAGCAGCCAGCGAAGGGTAGTAAAATGAAACAAAACCAAAGTGTGGAGAGGAAAAAAGTTGCTGAAAAAAAACAACCAAAAACATTATTGCAAACTGTATAAAATGCAGGGGGCAATCTTTGACAAACGCTTGAGGATCCATTCAAGGATGCAAGGGAGATCAAGAGATACAGAACAGTCTGAGTGGTCAGCTCTGCTGTTCAACAATAACCCAAACATTGTCAGTGGCTAAGAATTATGCAGAACACACACACACACACACACACACACACCACACACACACACACACACACACACACACACACAATGCAATGACTGCAAGAAATATTCAATTATAAAACAAAGCTTGCTTTTATGCCTTAGACTGAAGAAATAGGGGGAGATAAGCATGTGTATCTGCAGTGGTAGATAATTCTGCCTAACTAACAGTATGTGCTTGAGTGGGTGAATGGGGAATTGTGAATGGTGAATTGGACACTATAAACTTGCTGAAGGTTCATTTTGAGAAGCATGTATTATTCCCCATTCACCCACTCAAGCACATACTGTTAGTTAGGCAGAGTTATCTACCACTGCAGATATGAATGCTTATCTTCCCCTTATTTCTTCAATCTAAGACATAAGGGCAAGCTTTGTTTATAATTGAATATATATATATATATATATATAATATATATATATATATATATATATATATATATATATATATATATATATAGTGATTTCAGGATAAAATCCCAATTGAGGCGTGTGGCCACAAAGCTGTTGAACAGAAACCTGGGTTCGTTTGGACAGAAAAGAACTTGTTCAGCAGAGCTCGTCTTATGACACAAATCCACAGGAATAGAGCCTAATTAGTCCCGAAGTAATGAAATAAAAAAAAAAAAAAAAAAAAAAAAAGCTAGCGTCGCGAAGGACTCCCACTACCATAATTAAAGACACCTCCAATCCTCTTGTTAACTCGCCCAGCCGGATAATTTTTTTTTCTCCTAACCTGCATAGGTGTGGAGATGGAAATCGCTCCCAATGGGTGATTAATCAGTTTTGAGGATTTTATTTTGGGGTCTTCTTCTGTAGCATACTTTCCATTGTTAATTAGATAATGAATGAATCTTTGATGCTGTGTGTGAATTATCTTTAAATCCATTCATCAGTCTAGGCTTACACAGCGGGGCCTCATTTTTGGGGACTCACTTGCTTTTAAACTAGCGAGTTTATGTAATGATGCTATTTCAGTTGTTTATCTGTCTGTCTATCGATCTATCTGTCTGTCTGTCGATATATCTGTCTGTCTGTCTGTCTGTCTGTCTGTCTGTCTTCTATCTATCTATCTATCTATCTATCTATCTATCTATCTATCTATCTATCTATCTATCTATCCATCTGTAACCATACTATTTTAGTTTCTCTCTCTCTCTCTCTCTCTCTCTCTCTCTCTCTCTCTTTATCTGTAATAATACTATTTTAGTTGTTTACCTCTCTCTCTCTCTCTCTCTCTCTCTCTCTTCTCTCTCTCTCTCTCTCTCTCTCTCTCTCTCTCTCTCCCTCGGTCTGTCTGTCTGTCTGTCTATCTATCTATCTATCTATCTATCTATCTATCTATCTATCTATCTATCTATCTATATATCTACATCTGTTTATGTGTATGTATGCATGTGCGTGCGTGCATGCGTGCGCGCGCGCGCGCGCGCGCGCGCGCGCGTGTGTGTGTGTGTGTGTGTGTGTGTGTGTGTGTGTGTGTGTGTGTGTGTGTGTGTGTGTGTGTGTGTGTGTGTGTGTGTGCGTGAGGGCGTGTGACTTTTAACTCTGACATTTCCCAGCATTTACATGCACCAGCAAGACCGCATCCAGCAGAATATTTAATCTTTACAAGACCTTTTCCAACCGACTGCTTCATGAAGATGTCAACGACTGGTAGTAGCCGTAAATTGGTGATGAACTTTTTTTTTTCTAGCAGTCTGTTCCAAGTAACAAAACTGACCTTTTTTTTCTGGTTTGGAAAATTCTAAATCAATTGCAATTCACCCTTTATATACTGATAAAAGATGCGATACATGATATTGTACGCAAATATTGCAACAACAATATTCAGTTACATCACATCGATACCAAGCAGAAGGACAATTACAAACAAACAAACAAAACAACAAAACAAAACAAAACAAAAAACCCAAACCACTTACTAATTACGAAAACAGTAAAGGCCAACCATAGGTATGTCGTGGTGGTGGTCGTCGTCGTTGTCGTCGTACCCTGGCTCAAAGACCCCAGG
>CM031616.1:66681662-66703659 GCA_018398815.1 Conus ventricosus
GATCATCCGAACAGCCGAAGCACTTGAACACTATGGTACAAATGCATCAGCTGGGGATGAGAACGTTACATGTGTGACCGTTTTTGATTACCCCGCCACGTGGGCAGCCACACTCCGACTTCGAGGGATTTTGGAGACTGATAATGTTATGCTAGGAGCTTGTCACGACTGAAGACAATCCCCGCAGAACTATGCAGAGCATAACAACATTTTGATGTAGCCTTGGTGTTCTAGCCTATGTCAATTGGCCTGATACAGCATAACAACATGTTGATGTAGCCTTGGTGTTCTAGCCTATGTCAATTGGCCTGACACAGCATAACAACATTTTGATGAAGCCTTGGTGTTGTAGCCTATGTCAGTTGGTCTGACACAGCATAACAACATTTTGATGAAGCCTTGGTGTTGTAGCCTATGTCAATTAACCTGACACAGCCTTAAGCCAAGGCAGGCAACTATTGGTATATCTTGACAGATTTGACCGCGCAAAACCAAGCGGGTTTATCATTCAGGGTGACTACGCGAAAGAAATTGTGTGAAAGCAGAAAGAGTGATTTTTTTGGTTTTATTCGTCGAACACTGTGACACGTGTCACGTGTCACGCCCGGTGAAAGAGGAATGTGTCTTGGCATGAATTAGACCAGATCGGCGTGAACAGACTTCCTACATCCCTACCTCTCCTCCCTGCCCCCCCCCCTCCCCCTCTCTCTCTTCAACCATCCGTTCCCACCCATCAATAAGGAGACAGAAAAACAGAAGAGAGAGAGGAGAGAGGAGAGAGAGATGAGAGAGAGAGAGAGAGAGAGGAGAGAGAGAGAGAGAGAGAGAGGAGCGCATGTGTGTGTGTGTGTGTGTGTGTGTGTGTGTGTGTGTGTGTGTGTGTGTGTGTGTGTGTGTGTGTGTGTGTTGGTCTGTCCTCAGATCTCTCTCTCCATGTGTGTGTGTGTGTGTGTGTGTGTGTGTGTGTGTGTGTGTGTGTGTGTGTGTGTGTGTGTGTGTGTGTGTGTACCCGCGCGCGGACACGCGCGTGTGAGTGTGTTACTGTTCCCTCAAACTCTGTGTGCGCTGTGTACTATTAAAACTGGAAGGATTCCCACTGATCTTTGTGTACGATTTAAACTGGAAGAATTCCAACTGACCGATGTGTACTATTTAAACTGGAAGAATTCCAACTGACCGATGTGTACTATTTAAACTGGAAGAATTCCAACTGACCGATGTGTACTATTTACACTGGAAGTATTGCCGCTGATCATTGTGTACTATTTAAACTGGAAGGATTCCCAGTGATCTTTATGTACTATACTGTTCAAAAAAAAAAAGAAAAAGAAACGCAACAAATGATATTTTGGAATACGATGCAACATTTACATATTCCCAACATGAATGATGTTGACAAATGGCAGAATTGATTCACCCGTTCCTCTGCCATGTCAGTGTACAAGTTCAGCGCATGCCGTGCGATAAACACGTGCTACACGTGCTGGTGGGCTAAGATCTAGCGCTGTAAACTTTCGACTGTCGACGGATTTGCAGACGGGAAATTCACGTGCAAAGCACAGAATACAATACTGACAACACCTCAATAGCAGGGTATAAAAGGGGTTTGGCTTCATTGAAAAATGAAACCAGAAACGAAAGGAAAGAACGCCAAATCTGAATAGCCAACAACGAGAAAATGCGATAGGCCGGTTGCAGGCCGGACAGAGTCAAGCGCCTGTTGCCAGACATTTCAATGTGGCCAGAAGCACCATCACTAGGCTTTGGAACCGGTTTGGAACGACGGGGTCAACAGCAGATCGACCTCGTTCAGGACGGCCAGGGTGCACAATCCGAGCCCAAGATCGCTACATTACGCTCCGCCATGTTCGGGATCGTTTCCTGTCTGCCTCCCCTACAGCCCAGGCCATCCCTGGCCACAGACGTGTAAGCGGGCAAACCGTACGCAATCGTCTACATGCTGTTGGAATGAGGGCTCGAAGACCTGTCCGAGGACCGTTATGACTCAGCGTCATCGCCAGGCACGACTTCAATGGTGCATGCAACATCTTCCTGGGCTGTTCATCGTGAATGGAGACAGGTTTCATTCAGCAACGAATCACATTTCCTGCTGCAACGCCATGACCGGAGGAGGAGGGTCTATCGCAGAATGAATGAACGCTATGCACAGAACTCTGTTGATCAGGCACCTCCCCATGGTGGTGGAGGGGTAATGGTATGGGGAGCCATCAATTTTAGTGGCAGAAGCCCCCAGTACTGGTCCAGGGACGACTTAATGCTCAGCGCTACATTGCAGAAATCCTCCAGCCTCACGTTCTTCAACTTCTGGCTGCTTTGATTGATTGATTTAATTTAACGTCTGTTCACAACAATGGTGATATTAGACTAGAAATAAACCAATCCAAAAAAATAAAAGCACACAAAACCCCCCCCCAAAAAAAACGGGATGTGTAAGAGTTTGTGTCTGTGTTTGCGAGCGTGTTGTGTGTGTGTGTGTGTGTGTGTGTGTGTGTGTGTGTGTGTGTGTGTGTGTGTGTTGTGTGCGTGTGTGTGTGTGTGTGTGTGTGTGTGTGTGTGTGTGTGTGTGTGTGATTGTGTATTGTGCGTATGCGTGTGCGTGTGTGTGTGTGTGTGTGTGTGTGTGTTAGTGTGAATATGCACTCATGTGTGAAAGGCTACGTATAAACATTCATACAATAACTATAAATGATTTAATGTTTACAATAAATTTGCAAGTATAGTGCTGGATAAAACTGATGCAATTTGTATCATTTCTTCGCTGTAGATTATATCATTTAAAGATCCCATTTTTGCTACATCTATCCCAGATATGTTGTATAACAGGGATAGCAATGGGCAATCAAAAAGAATATGTTCAATTGATATTGAATGACCACAAGCACATTCTACATTTTTTGAAAATTTAGTCTTCCATGAATTTAATCGAATTTTGTAAATGAGACTAGACAAGGATCTCGAACACGGTAATATTTTTGACTTTGAAGGAAGCTTTTCTGTCATTATACGACTTTCTAACATCGAATTTATTTCATGTTTTTCTAATTTTAGTGTACTGTCAGGATGTTTTCTAATAGCTCCTTCTTTCGCTGATCTATCTGCCATTTCATTCCCCAAATACCACAGTGAGATGGAATCCAACAAAATTCTACATTAATACCTTTACATATAATTGAATGTATTAAGTATTTTACGTCAAATATCAAGTCTTTTCGAACTTTTGCATTCCAGTTTTGCAGACTGTAAAGAACAGATTTTGAGTCACTTCTGGCTGCTCCTGGTTCCATATTCATGCATGACAATGCTCGGCCACACTCAGGCCACTTAACACGACATTTCCTGGCTGCCAACAACGTCAATCTCCTTCCCTGGCCCTCTATGTCACCGGATTTAAACCCAATAGAGCACATTTGGGATGAGTTGGATCGCCGAGTCCGTGCCCGGGTTAATGCCCGTACAAATGAACAAGAGTTGTTCCAGGCTCTTCAGGAGGAGTGGGACACCATTCCACTGCGCGTCATCCGCACTCTGCTGCGATCCCTGCCCAGGCGACTTCAAGGTGTGGCTGCTGCACAGGGAGGACACACACGCTACTGACGTTCGAAAGGTGGGAGCTCTTCTGTAATGACTTTTTGGCACTGGTTTTTTTCAACGCAAGATCAGATAAGCCATAATGTTTCAATCATCTCCACTTTAACGGTGTTTTGCAGTTACCTGAAAATGTACAATGTTTTGAAAATAGTAAAGGCAGGTGACCAATTGCTGCTGTTGCGTTTCTTTTTTTTAATAGTATATTTACACTGGAAGGATTCCCGGTGATCTTTGTGTATTATTTACACTGGAAGGCTTCCCGGTGATCTTTGTGTACTATTTACACTGGAAGGATTCCGGTGATCTGTATGTACTATTTACACTGGAAGGATTCCCGGTGATCTTTATGTACTATTTACACTGGAAGGATTCCCGGTGATCTTTGTGTATTATTTACAATGGAAGGATTCCCGGTGATCTTTGTGTATTATTTACACTGGAAGGCTTCCCGGTGATCTTTGTGTACTATTTACACTGGAAGGATTCCCGGTGATCTTTATGTACTATTTACACTGGAAGGATCCCCGGTGATCTTTGTGTACTATTTACACTGGAAGGATTCCCGGTGATCTTTGTGTACTATTTAAACTGGAAGGATTCCCGCCAATCTTTGTGTACTATTTAAACTAGAAGGATTCCCGGTGATCTTTGTGTACTATTTAAACTGGAAGGATTCCAGCTAATCTTTGTGTACTATTTTAGACTGAAATGATTCCCGTTGATCTTTGTGTACTTTTTAAACTGGAAGGATTCCCGATGGTCTTTGTGTAAAATTTAAACTGGAAGGATACCCACTGATCTTTGTGTACTATTTTATACTGGAAGGATTCCCAGTGATCTTTATATACTATTTACACTGGAAGGGTTCCCGGTGATCTTTGTGTACTATTTACACTGGACGGATTCCCGGTAATCTTTGTGTGCTATTTATACTGGAAGGATTCCAGGTGATCTTTGTGTACTATTTACACTGGAAGGATTCCAGGTGACCTTTGTGTACTATTTACACTGAAAGGATTCCCGGTGACCTTTGTGTACTATTTACACTGGAAGGATTCCCGGTGATCTTTGTGTACTATTTACACTGGAAGGATTCCCGGTGACCTTTGTGTACTATTTTAGACTGAAAGGATTCCCGGTGACCTTTGTGTCTATTTACACTGGAAGGATTCCTGGTGATCTTTGTGTACTATTTACACTGGAAGGATTCCCAGTGATCTTTGTGTACTATTTACACTGGAAGGATTCCCAGTGATCTTTGTGTACTATTTACACTGGAAGGATTCCCGCTAATTTTTGTGTCCTATTTAAACTGGAAGGATTGCCGTAGTGGCCAGACGAAGAGCACAGTTTGAAAAGACCATTCATAAAGAGGGAATGGAGGAATACCCGTGTATTTCGGTAATCATGCCTCCCCCCCTCCCTTCCTCTTTTTTTGTGGTTTAGCTTCCTGGGGTGAGGAAGGGGACGGGAAAAAAGGGTGGGGGTGGGAACGCCAAACATGACGCTTCAACACTGGATGAAGAGCGTGCCACTGAACAGGTCTTTTGGGGAGTGCTTGCTTGCCCGTTCTTCTAAAGGTTGTGTGTGAGAGAAACTAATATATGTCTATTCTGGCTCACCCGCTCTCAACCGGCCTTAGCCGGTTTCGACCGGGCGAATCCAGAAACAGACATATATTAGTTTTTGACAAGTAAGACTTCAATAACCCAAAAAATAACGATTATCTACAAACAAACATACTGTGTAGGATTATCCGTTTTCAATACTATATTTACTAAACTTTTCAGATTTCAGTTTTTGCTTAATCCTGTGTTTTTCTTGATCATTTTCAATAACATCATTTTCGCGCAAACATTCTTCAAAGAGTCTCTGTCTTTCATGTGAAATAAACACTACAGTCTTTAACTGTTCTCTAAAGTCTTTTAAAACTGAGTTATATTTTTGACATAAAATCCACACACTTATCCTAGCATGTCTTCCATGAAGGCCAGTTTTGACAAAGTGTTTCTCTTTTTAAACTATGTCTCTTTCTGCCGAACAGTCATCTATAATAAATAGTGTCTGCGTTCCTTCAAACAGTTTATAAAACTGTTCTAAACACTCATTAGTTTATTGCTAGGATTAACTAAATATATTTCATCATCTGTCCATTAAACCTTCTATCATGATATGATTGTTCCATTTAAGTGTTGGACAGAAAATTTACAATATGATCAAAATTATAGCGATAAAACTGTTTGTAATAGGTCTAGGACAAATATTGTTTTTCCGCAACCAGTCTGCCCACAAATTAATGAACAATGAGGGGTTTTTGTCATAAGTTTAACTGCTCCATAGTTTTATGACAGAATTTAATCTAATCCAGTTATTGTTTTTATCATGCTCTCTGTCATACTTGTTCAGTATAATAAAATCCTATAAGGTCTAAATGTGTGAGATTAATCCAATTCAGTGCTGTAAGATTGTTTCTATTTAGACTATATTGATTTTGTTGCTTGTTGTTATGACCTTAATATCCTCGCCATTGTGAAGAACGACGATGGTAACTTTAAGTTTTCAACGTCTAAGTTTTGCCAGCTAATTAGAATTCCTTTTAAAAGGACGTCACTGACGCCCACAGCCCCATTCTCGCCTCATCTTTTAAGACAGAAATTTCAAATATCATTGTGAACGTGTCTCCTAATTTCATTTGTGGAAAGAACTGTATTTTTGTAGAAGCGTCCTTTTAAAACTGTTTCTTTTCTGTGGAGGATGTTCTGTTTATTCCATACGGCGTTATTTCAATTTCTTTCCGACTATTATCGTCCGGCATAAGACTTACATGTAAAGGGCCAGAGTTGAATGCTTTTCTGAAAACTTTTTTGACGGCTAAAAATGTAAATGGGCTTATGAATTCAAATTTTATGTCCCATTCTAAATTATGGTCCAAGTGCCATTTGAGGTCAGGTTTTCGAACTATTTTATATTCATACTGGCCAACATTATTTGCCTCTAGATTGCGCAGTGTTCTAGTTTAGGAAACTTTTTGCTATCGCCAACCTCTTTGCGTTTATAATCACCATCTTTAGTGTACTAAAAAACCATTACAAAGCGCCTATCTCACCATTTTGTTCAAAGTCTGTAACGTCTGCAAGGTCTTTTAATTCTAAAGTTATACACCTTACAGGTGCTAATGTAACTCCTGGTTCTTCTGGCCCACGCGACATTATTTTTTAGTAGCGTATTATTTATTTCTAAAACAATGTGTAGGTTATCGCATTTCACAACTTTCCCCGTTTTGTCTGTGATTTTTATATTAAATGATCCGACCCTCCCATGAACTAATCTTTTAAACTGTAAATTAGGGAATTGTATAATTTCATAATCGCAATATGCAGCTTTCCCTGACGGAAGAGCTCTTTAAAACAGTTGAGGGCCTTCCATCATATAAGTTTTCATCAGTGCTCAGCTCATCCAAATGAACATAGAGTAATGAATGTAATGCAAGATCGACGGGATTTTCTCCCTCATAGGTAGTTTTGTCTGATGTAACACTAAATCTATGATTGTCAGGCTTTGAAGCCTAACATTTTAGCTAGCTCTACATCAAAAAGGTAATGTACTACTTCTTCTTCAGGTTTGAATGATAACATTGTTTTTAGATTTGCATTGTTAAGTTTGAGAGTAATGTCGAAGTTACTCATTTCTTCTTTTAGTGAGCAAAACCGTAATAACATCAGTTGGTTAACTGGCTAACTTTGTCTCTGATTTGCCAACTTTAGAACCTTATTATTCTTCCTGGATTCAGTTATATTAAACCATACGACTTTGTAGAATATTTCATGGAGTGCGACCATTTTGGTTCCGCAATCGTTCTTAACAGCATGCTCTAAAACGAAGGACGGTCTTGAGTTGTTATTGTTACAAACATTTTTTAAACGAAATAAAATGACTGCATTTAAATATACTGATGCAAAATATTCTGCTGGGCCGCACTACAATCTTAAAAATATAACAACTAATACTCTTGGCATTTCTGTGGCTCAGTCTGACGCCTTTCAAGTAAGGTTAGTACTCCATTGGACAAATATCTTAACCCTCCTATTAAAAACGACCACATCCCGAAAGTGTTGGTTTAGTCATCCGATGCAGTTTATCAGAACCAGTTAAACTTGCTGTGTTTTGTGCATCAACTGGGTGTGGAGTGTCGTATGCTGATCACTTAAATCATCCTGATCCTTTGGTGAGGTCAGTGTACAGATTTCATTTTTTATTACCTTCTAGACGTATTTTGACTGAACTGCAAGCACCATTGCAAATGACAAAACGTTTAATCCATTCAGCAACAGAATAGACATGAAGGCTTTTGAAAGGATCTGTAACGAATTTAATATTAATGTTAAGACAGACTTTAGACAAAAGTCGGATCTTAATCATGGCTTAGGCACCCTTTATTTTTGGGGCGTGCACAGAAAGTTAAATATGACTGGGATACTCCTTACACATCTTTCTCTTCAGGCACAGGTGTTCACCTTGGGTCCATAGAGCAAGAGCATAAACAGATGGACAACATTTATCTTAGACACTTCTAAGGGCCTAACTAGAGCGGGAATAGAACGAATAAACGACTCTATTCGTACTTACGTTTGGTGTTTGCTAGGTTCGCAAGCACAGACAAGGTCGGGCATAACTAATTCTTCTACTAGCTTTGGTGCACAAAAACAATACTTAGCAAATTTAGAGGACGCCATTAATTCTACAGTTGATTTACCTTCAAGTATAAAAAGGTACCAAATGTTTTACAATACGCAAGATCGAAAGTAGACTTTGCTGTTGGCAATGGTTTATACATGCTACCTTCTGACCTCAGACTCCAGGTAGGAACAATAATAAACTACAACAATGAAATCCTTGTGGCAGGCAATGAACAGAAGGTCGGAAAAAAACAATATAAATTCTGAGCCAGTAATATTGCAAACAATAAAAAAACAAGATGACCCCCAAGATTAAGTCATCCAATCCCGAGGTCCAAAGCCCAAAGACCGTTGAAGACCGCAAAAAAAATAATGGCCATGAATATGAAAAAGACAGCGCTAGTTGTTGGATTAACTGGCCTAGGATTACTCCTTCTTTATCTTACTAAATAATAACCCAACTATTAAGAGAACTAATGCCATAAGTGCTCGCCATAAAGCTAACTACTTTACTTGCAGTAGACAAAAGCAGCTAACGATACTCCCTAATATACCAGGTAAAGAGTCTATAGCTTTACCGGCTAATTTTTTTTAATAAACTCGCAAGATGATCAAGCTGTTTTTTTTACCCATGATTTATCAGGAGATGGCGGGGGAGGCACTGAACTTTGACCACCGCCTGTAATAGCCATCGCCAGTGTACTTATTGCAAATCCTAAGGCCGTTATAACGCTTGCTAATGTGACTCCTTGCTCTCTAAACAGCGTTCGTATTCGTTCTGCTAGCGTTGTGTTTTCATATAAAATTCTTTCGATAGTTTTCTTATTCTGCTCACTTGAGTTCGTAACTTCTTCTTTGTTAGCAGACAACACTTCTAGTCTTGCTGATCTTTCTTGTTCAAGGTCTTTTAGCCTTTTGGTTATTCTTTCTTAATATCATGCCCTAAGTTGGCGTCATCAGCTCAACGAGTTTTTCTTTTTCTCTTTTTATATCTCTTTTAGTTCACCTAGTTTTGCTGTATTGTTTTCTAATTCACCTCTGATTCTTCTTAAAGCACGGTCAAGGGCTAATAATTCTCTTATAGGTAGCGGTGGGTCGTTTATAGTTTTTAATGCTGTTTCTTTTCTTTAGTAAGTTCTGCCCCTATTGTATTTATTACTTCGTCCGCTGTTTGAATTAAATCTTCAGGTTTTGTGTTTTGTATTTGGCTACCTGTTGGGAGTTTTGGTTGTATGTTTTGAAGTTAGAAACGTCCTTCGCCTTAATTCTGGCCAAACAATGCCAAGGCGTTTTCGTTCGCTCACTTTAAGTCTTTGTTTAATTGTGCTTATGCTTACAAACTTTGATGGGTCTCGTTTATCTGTAAGCGGAACACGTTGTCCTTGTTCGTTGTTCACATACAAATGACCACCTTTTACTTCAAAATCATCAGGGGCTATAAATTCGGGAGGTTTAGGCGTAACTCTTGGTAAAATGCTCTGACCTTAGGTTCTGTTATTCATGCCACATTGAGGCCATTGAGCGATGCTGTGTCAAGGAGTCATTTCACTCGCGGCGTCTTCAGGATCAGAAACATCATAATCTTCTTCATCTTCATTCCTGCCATGGTTTTAAATAATAAACTTTTTATTTTGTCTTATTAAAAAATGCCAATAGTATATGGTTCAATTCTTGACCCGCATAGAAGACTAAAAGAGCCCTTTGGCGTGAAGGGAAATAAAAGAATATTACTGTTCCAAATAATCCGTTCTACTATTGATGCAGATCAAATTCTTACTGTCAGATTTCCAGACCTAGGAGCGGATGAAATGATTGTGCCAGGCTCTGCGCGACTTACTTTCAAATTAGACTCGCTTCAACAACAGACCCACACCAGAACAGTTGTTCAGAATCTAGGACGGGCAATCGTTAAGAAAATTTCTATAAAACTTGAGGGGCAAGAAATATTTTCTTTACACAATGCAGACATATTTTTAACCTATTCTGATCTATGGCTAACCGCGAATGAAAGGGATGATCTTGCGTTTCAAGGAATCGAATATGAAGAAGCACTAAAACTTAGAATAGGCGCCGAACTCGGCGCAGGTGAAAAAAGCAGCAAAAAGTCTTTAGCTCTAAATTTTGCGTATGGAAATCGCTTTTCCATTCCCTTAGATTTTGGTTGTTAAAAGCGCATGCCCCATACTTTCAAGGGGCATTACAAGACAGATGTCATACGAACTAACTTTTAACGAATACAAACGTGTTATCAGATCAACAGACACCGAAGCAAAGTACAGCATTTCTGACATCTCGTTAGAGTTTGATGTTGTTAGCAACCCTGATTTAGCAAGGCTGATTGGGCAACAATATCAGTCACAATTTATAACATATTACGAAGCAGTGCGCCATCATTCAAACATATCCTAAAAGCATGGCAGACGCTATATGGAATTTTAATCTTAGTGTTACAGTAAAATCGCTTAAAGGTATTTTATTGCTGTGTGAAGATGAAGAACCATACGCAAGAGCAAGTGAAAAGTTTTTTAATCCAAAAATAACGAAAGTACAATGTTCGATTGATGGTAGTCCTAACCAAATCTATGCTAGCGGGCTTAGGCCTTATCAGCATTTTGACGAAATAAGAAAATTGTTTGGGGTGGGAGGGGTAGAAGTCCAAAAGCAGACCTTGTGTCTAAAGATCTACACCTTCACGTGTTAGGCTTGACGATTATTTAACAACGAAATACGGTTTATGGATTGACCTAAGGTCAACAAAGGATAATAAGTTGCATGGAAGCGGGAGAAACTGTTAGAGACGTAATAAACATTCAAATTGACAAAGAAAAAGATGCTGATAAACCGCTTAATGTACATTTGTTTTTAATATATGATACACAGCTGAATATTAAAGATAGCAGATTAAAAGATATAGATTACTAAATTATTTTTTACTTTTTAAAAAAGCATGCCTGTTGACGTTTATCAAAATGTACCTACAGAAGAGATAGCAGGCAACATCGACTCCAGGGTCGTCTCTGCTGCTATAGAAGGCAACATTGACCCCAGGGTCGTCTCTGCTGTAAAAACTTCAGATTAACCAACATTACACAAATGCAACAAAAACTAGAGCAGGACCTTTCAAAATACAGCAAAACCAAACGAAGGTATTCTGCTGCCTGTAATGATGTTACATATGTTAATACTGGAGCATCAACTGTAAGTGCCCTATCAGCAGGAACGAGGTGTAGGCCTCTTAGCAACAGGTGTAGGTGCACCCGCAGCTTTACCTCTAGGTGGTTTGTCTTAGCTCTTGGCCTGTGTTCATTAGCTGTAAGTGCTGCTGGCAAAAAATTAAAAACTAAACTCCAAAGCACACAGCTATGGCTCAACTAATAACAGCTAAACTTAGTTCGTTCAAACTGACAATAAATAAAGCGCTAGCTGACTCAAACATCACGGATGAGAATTTAGTCGTTTACAGGCCGATTTGATGACTATAAAAGACAAAAGTTTGATCTTCAAAGAAAGGCGAGGGCAAGTTTTTCTCAACAGCCAGACGCCGAGCAGATAAAAAAGAATGCTTAAAAAAAGTAAACGAAACATTAAACTCTGTTCTAACAGCTCACATTAACAACACCAAAAGGTGTTTATACTTTGTTTATGAGTCCAAGCACAAAAAGACCGTTGATATTGATTCTGATTAATTATTTTTTTTATTTAATAAATATTTTGAGTTAGAAAAGAAACTCAACATGGCTAAGACATGAAGGACCAGACGAATTGTTTGAAGGATTGCTTGAGGGAGAGCGTTTGTCAAAAGCTTTAAATGAATTGATCTAGAAGTCATTGACCCAACAAAGTACAGGCAAGCGTTGGTATGCTATTTCTCAAGTTCCAAGTAAACTAACAATAGACCGCCAGTTAAAGTAATGTTAGCTGTTTTAATCGACTATGTAACAATAAACGAAGAGAAATTGCCAGTCTGGGTCTCGACTAAACAACAGGTTATTCTTTCTCGTAATGACTTAACGCCTGGTTGGGCAGACCAACTGCTTACACAGTTTGATGTGGCTGCTGAAGAAGCCAAAATGAGAGGCTCGGTTGGTCAGAGGGCGAAGTCTTAGAGATCAGATTAAAACAGGTAAGTATGAGCGATTGTTGGCAAGTCTTACATTCCACTACCTCCAGCATTAGTTGCAAAAAGAGCAGTTCTAAACATAAAATTATTCAGACAACAAATGTTTTATGTGGTGTGTTTTTGCAAGGCTGCATTACGCCCGCAAAAAAACGCATGAGAGAGTATCTAACTATGAACCATACATCAATGATCTTAACTTTAGTGGAATATCCTTTCCTGTTAGCACGGATTCCTTGATCAGTTTGAAGAACAAAACAAACCAATAACTGTTAATGTATACACATGGGATGAGGAAACAAATTTGGTGCCTATTTAGAGCGTCTAAAGACAGCCCAACAATAGGTGATCCAGACAAAAGCCATGTTGACTTACTATGATGCTTTCGCCAGCGGGGCTACCACATTACACATTGATACGCACAATGAGTAGATTATTAGCGCATACTGCAAAAAACACTAACAAACAAGAATTCTGTAGAAAATGTTTAGCAAGAATTCCATCCGTTAAAGCAGCGAGCGAACATAAAAAACATTGTATCGGCCCAGTTGACTGTAATACAGAACTAATTACACCCCATCCGGATCTAAAGTTAGTTTTAAGAACTGGAAAAAACTGCAAAATTCTCCATACGTAGTGTACGCAGACTTCGAGTCGCTTATTGTTCCTTATGAAGGGCCAGCGCCACAAAAACTTCGAAAAAAGTCTTAATGAGTAATCATCAGATTTGTTCATTTGCCTTCATTAATGTTAGGTCGGATGCGGCTCATTCAACGCCAGAATTATACAGAGGACCAAATGCAGCTAGAAGATTTCTACAGCGCATGCAGCAAGTGCGCAATGACTGTTCTAATAATCTGAATTTATCTGAAATCATAATGACGCCTGAAGACCAACACAGTATGACTCAGCCACTCACTGTTGGATTTGTGGTTTAGAACTCAGTGAGGAAGCCAATCCAAAAGTAAGAGACCATGATCACATTAGCGGAAAGTTCAGAGGAGCAGCGCATAACAACTGCAATCTTCAACTTAAGTTTGAACCAAGACATGGAAGCTGCCCATCTTCTTTCACAACTTGCGAGGTTACGACTCTCATCTTATATTGCAAGCAGTAACCAACGCCTTCAGGGTGTCATGCATTGCACAGTCATCAGAAAAGTACATGTGTTTCACTTTAAATAACATGTCTTTTTATGACTCTATGCAACACCTGATGGGATCATTAGAGTCACTGGCTATGTCCTTTAAAGTCCTGCCCAATAACAGAAGATATTTTGACTCAACTCTTGTTAGAAAGGGCGTTTACCCTTATGAGTACATGAACAGTTGGGAAAGGTTTGATGAAGATACACTTCCACCTAAAGGGCGCGTTCTTTTCTAGTCTTAGAGGAAAGGACATCAGTGATTCTGATTACCAGCATGCTCAAAAGCATGGCAGAAGTTAGAGTGTAAAACGATAGGGACTATCATGACTCTACTTGATGGCTGACGTATGTTTGTTGGCGGATATTTTGAAAATTATAGAAAGACCTGCATGAAACATTATAGCCTGGATCCTGCGCATTACATTTCTGCGCCGGGATGAGCTGGGACGCTTTCTTAAAGTTTACTGGAGTACAGATTGATTTATTGTCAGATTTACCAATGATTCAGATGATTGAAAACGGATTGCGCGGAGGAATTAGTATGGCGTCGCATTCATTACTGTAAAGCAAACAACAAATACTTGGACGACTATGATCCGAGTAAAAGGTCTAACTATCTCATGTATTTAGATGCAAACAATCTGTTGGATGGGCAATGGCACAATCACTTCCACTACGCAACTTTGAAATGTACACAGGTACGAATAATATTCAAAGGCATTAAAGTGGTTGGGCAGTTTAAAGCCTGATCAGCAGCGTGGTTTCATTCTAGAAGTTGATTTAGAATATCCTCATGAACTCCATGGCCTGCATAATGATATCCATTAGCAGCAGAAAGCCTAAAGATGGCGAAAACAGAACCACCTAAACTTGTGCCTAATCTTCGGGGCAAAAAAAAATTATGTCTGTCATTACAGACTTCTGCAATTTTATTTAAGACATGGTTTGAAGTTGAGAGCAGTTCATCGTATAATTGCTTTTGATCAAGAACAGTTCATGAAACCATACATCATGAAGAACACTGATCTTAGAACTAAATCCACAGATGCTTCAGAAAAAGACTTTTTCAAGCTGATGAACAACAGCTGTTTCGGAAAGACTATGGAGAATCCGCACAAGCGCAAAGATGTCAGATTGGTCACCAAAGAGAACGAAGCAATTAAGTGACTTCAAAACCAAATTATCAGGACTTTAGAAGATTTCATGATCAGCTTTTTGGCATAATGATGAAGAAAAGAAAGTCAAATTGGACAAACTGTTTTTATTGGGTTTACTGTTTTAGAATTATCAAAGCTTTTGATGTTAGAATTTCTTTATGACTACTTTAAGCCCTCGTATCCTGAGTCCAGAGTACTTTACACAGATACAGATAGTTTTGTTATAGATATCCTACTGAAGATATTATAAAGACATGGAAATGGAAGTGGCCTAAAGGGCATGCAGGATGGTGATGATACATCTGATTACCCTAAAGATTCGCCTTTGCATTCAATTACTAACAAGAAGGTTTTTAGGAAAGATGAAGGATGAATTATCGGAGGGGTGATTAAGGAGTTTATTGGTTTAAGGTAAAAAATGTACAGTATTTCGAGCAGGAGAAAATCATTAAGAAAGCAAAAGGAATATCTCGCCAGTGTTGTGCAGTCAAACATATCACATGACAACTACAAAGAAGCATTGTTTGTCAATAAGACTTTTCATCATGACAACGTAAAACTGCGATCTAATCTACATGAGATCAACACAACAGTTGTAACAAAGAAGTCATTAGATAGAACAAACACAAAACGAGTATTTGTTAATCCAGAGTTTTCATATGCAATTGGGCATTGGAGAACCGTAAATTAATTAAAGCGGAACTGTGTCTGGTGGGATTATCTGCAGTTCTTCTTTTACAAAAGATCTTTGAGGAGCTGGGTGTTTTGTTGTGTCAGTTTCTCGTAAATAATACACGGGCGGATTCATTTTTACAATTCTTTTTATTTCATATGGATCAACACTCCAAACTGGATCGGTTGCCCTGATGCGGGTGTCCCCTTCTGCTTCCCCGGTAAATAAAGGTACTACTTTCAAGCCAAATGGTAATAGTTTGCCGGATGAAACTGCGTCTTCAACAACATCTATTGTTTGTTTTTTGATTGCTGTACTGGTTTTAGACGACCCTGGAGTTGATGCCCTTTAAATTCTTCATTATTCATTGCGCGCAAAACTGAGGGCAGTCTTCTAACCCATTCTGTGTTGCGAGAATTGTCAATAAGCTCTCTGTGATATGGTAGGAAAAAGCCTTTCAGCTAACTGTTTGTTAAAGTTTTCAACTAAAGCCTGTGATCTGTGAACTCCCGGAATGCCTCTTTTAACGGTAACTCTATGTTTTAACAATAATTGATTCACTCGCCTTTAAATCTTTCCCTCATCGACTTGAATCATGCGAGGATAGTTAAGGGGCCCGTTGGTATATCAGTTGTATGGCAACAGCAACAGCAGAAGCACTCTTTTGTGTTATGGTTCGCATCTTTGTATCTTGAAGCCATGTCAATGACTGTGAGTGCGTACTTAAATCTTTTTCGTCTAATCGTATCATGAGGTAAATATAGAAGATCCATTTGATGGGTGTCGTTCGGTATTGTATTCACAAAGTGCGGTCTCTGTATTCGTCTAGGCGCAGGTAAATAAATTTGCCAAATCGCTTGTTTAGATAACCATTCCTTTGCTGTTTGTTCACTGACTCCCGCTGCTTGGCTTTGCTTTTTATTGCCGTGATTCCCTTCCAATATCCCTTTGGCGAATAATGATTTTGTTCATTTTTTATTCAGCCAATATTATGTGCAACAAAATACACGACGGTCATGCCAAAGACAATAAACACGATTTCTTGCATCTTTTGTTTTTCTGATGGTTGATAAAAGTCACTGAATTTTGGCGGGGGCAATGTCTCGATTGGTTTGCCTGTTACAAGATAATTTTCTTTTATTGCCTGATCAACATCTTTAAATGTGTAAGCTGCATGTCCCTGTTTTTTCAGTTTGTCATTAATAAAATCTAACTGCTCGATTCTCTGCTTTTCATAGTAATCTTGTGCAGCTGCTAGTTGCTCCATAGCTTTGTTATGTCTTTTTCTCTCGCCATCATCCCGTAGTTTACTAAACGCATAATTACTTCCGCTAAAAGCAAGCGCATTCACTACTGCGCTGCCTATCATCATTACGAATGAAGCCATTTTTTATAAATGTATTTTTTTTTACATATTTATATTCTCTGGAATTATTCCTTGCTTAACTAGAAAATCTTTCGTAGCAAGAAGCTGCAATAATAGCAATTAGCTTTGCTGAATCCTCAAGTCTAGTTTGCCAAGATCTGCTGGTTTAATTTTTAACAAGCCTTTACCAAGCATCGTGTATCCTATACTTAGGCCTCCAATAACAGCAGAATGGTATACAAGGTTGGCAACAGTTTTTTCGGCGCTCATTTTAAAAAATAAATAATTATAATTAATAAAAACATGAACACCGATGATCTACTAAACCTTCCTGAACTTATGATTACAATGACCTGGTTGATGACCCAGCTATTATGCCCAAAAAGGAAAGGCTGTATTCTTTGGCAGATGTGAAAAAACAAAACAGTCCTCGGAAATGAATTCAGCATAGAACAGATTCAACAGATGTCGCCACAAGATATTATAAAGTATCATAACAGGTATGAAGCGCAGTTGGGGTCGAGAATGGTAAAAAGTGTCGGGCAAACGGTTCTTAGTTTGTACACTAAACTAGTCAGTAGATTTGCCCCCATTGATTCTGAAAAGACTTTATGTATGATTTAACGCAGGATCCAGTTTTAACAAAGTCATTAGAGTCTCTAGGTTGTGATCTATACTACAAATTTGGAACATTGTTATCACCGTTAATCATGGGATTAATAACTTTTAATCATATAGATTTTATTTCCTTAAAAATGACCGAGCCAGAAAAACAGCAGAATCAGGAAACGCTGAATCAGAAAACATTGAATCAGGAAAACATTGAATCGGAAAACATTGAATCAGGTGAAAGTGGTCACTAAATCCCCTCATCCTGGACGCATTGCAGCAGGAAAAAATTAGCTGAGTGGAACAAACAAAAAAAATTACAGTTACAATCACAGAATATAGTCATAATGAAAACATAACGCCGCCAACAGTTGTTTCAATGACGGCTATAAAAAACCAGAACAAGTTGATTCAAGGCCTACAGCCACCAAAGCCTTCATGGAATATTGAACTTAAAACTGTTGTCATTTTTGGCGTCCTTGTTGCTGCTGGGGGCGGTTATTACGGTTATAAAATATATAAACAGCAACACCAAGAACAAAGTCCAAACAATCTCAACCACTAAATACAAAAGACGAACACAACAGCACGCCAGGAACGCCAACAACAAAAGATCATTTTTGATCCATTTCAGATGCAATAATATTTTAAGAACTTAATTTTAAAATTTTTTGATAAAAATAGATCATGGCGGATTATTATTTGTTTAAAATGATGGAGTCATAAATAAAGACATGGAGTCTATAAAAGACATTTTCATAGACCAGAATTGTAATCAATGTGGTTGCTTACGATGTAAGAACTTCATTAAGATCTATGCTAACCAATCTCGCGCCAAGGACGCTGAGCAAGACATCCTCAACGATGGCGTGTTTTTTGAGGCGTGTGTGTACTATATTAGACATTTACTATTTAAGATAAAAACATAGATTGTCTTGTTTTTTTTGATAATTTATAAGATAACTTGAATAAGAACTTGGTTGTACTTAGAGGATGACTTAGTTATGATCTTAGGTTAACTTAATTAAGAACTTAATTAAAGAACGTGCAGTGACTTGATTAAAAACTTAACTAAAACTTAAGGTGACTTAAGGCGACTTGATCAAGAACTTATTAAAAACTTAATTAAAGAACACTCCTCAAAAGCAGCTTAAAAAATTTTCACTTCCTATTTCTAGACTATTCTAGAAAAGTGCAGGAAAAAACACTTACTTAAACTTTGGTCCACTTGTAGGCGTTCTGTCGGAAAAACTTGCAGGGCTGATTGTAGATTTGATAAAATTTTAACAGCTGTTGTTATTGTGATGTTCAGCTGTTGAAGGCGTGGGTACAGGTTGAAAACTTTAGCCACTTTCATAATTTTATTACCCCCAAGACGCGCTGATGCCACAGTTCTCATTAACAAAGTGTTGAAAATCAGTTAGTTCAAGACACATACAAAGTTTCAACATCCACATTCCATAACAAACATAATCACTAAGTAGAGCAGATTGTTTTTGATTAATTATCTTTCCAGAATTTTTTACTATGTTTTTGATTGTCACAAGATCCTTTGTAGAATCATTGAAAAACCGGAATGTCACAACCATTAATCCTGTCTTTGATTACATGGTTTTCAAGTTCATTCAACAGTTCTTTTCCTTTCATTTGTCAAGTTGTTTTGAAGGCCGTGGTGATTTTTTGCTTCGGAAAGAAATGAAAAATGCTGTGGTTTTTGGGCAGATTCTTTTTGTACAAGGCTTCATATCCAGCAGCACTTTGTTCTCCTTGGTGATTGAAAGCTTTTCCACTTCTTTCAGTATGTTAAATGTTCTGAGTGAAATTTAATATGTTCTTCAATAGATTTTACAATTTCAGGATCTTTTCTAAACAGTTCTTCTTCTTCAAGAGACATACTTCTTCATCATCAATATGTAGTTCTTTTGATAGCTGCAATAATGCTTTGTCTACGTCATCACACTTAGCCATAGATCACAACAAACATTCAGCTCAGGCGTACTCAATAAGACTGTCACAAACTGTGAAAAACACGGGCTGGTTTATCTCGTTACTACGCATGCCCAGTGGACTTAAAAGAGAATAAGGTCGGGTTAACCTGGCCAGGTGAGCGCCACCAACCCCGCCTTATGGTGGTTACAGTTGGTTAATTACACGTATCGCATGAGCCACCAGGACCGCTATGCATGGTACTGCTGCCACAACCCCAAGCCCTCTAATTAGGGTTGTGTTCGCTCTGTTCTTGATCTCTGTCGTTGGTTTGTGCTTTTTTTTGTTTTTGACAAGCATGGAGAATGAAAAACACCGATTACCCTCCCCTCCCAACTTGTGTGTGTGTGTGTGTGTGTGTGTGTGTGTGTGTGTGTGTGACAAACAGATGGATATTTCCTTGCTGCTCTAATGTTTTAGCGTTGCATACAAAGCGGCTGCCTTTATTCATGTACTAATGTGTGGTGAACTGACACGTTCATTCTACGATGTTTACACATAGTATATATGTTGTTTTTATATGGATATTCTGGTCGTATTGTTCCTTTGTAAACAAGCCAAAAAAGAATGCTTATAGAAAATATGAGAATAATGGAGAGAGAGAGAGTGTGTGTGTGTGTGTGTGGTGCGTGTGTGTGTGTGTGTGTGTGTGTGTGTGTGTGTGGTGTGTGTGTGTGTGTGTGTGTGTGTGTGTGTGTGTCTTTGTGTGTGTGTGTGTGTCTCTCTCTCTTTCTTGGTGTGTGTGTGTGTGTGTGTGTGTGTGTGTGTGTGTGTTTGTCTCTCTCTCTCTCTTTCTGTGTGTGTGTGTCTCTCTCTCTCTTTTCTCTGTGTGTGTGTATGTATGTGTGTGTGTGTGTGTGTGTGTGTGTGTGTGTGTGTGTGTCTGTGTGTGCAAGCAACGGCCAAGGCCTGACGCTCAACCTGTTACCGTCCGTGGCTGTTTGATCTGCTTAAAGCTGAAAACACCAACACGGTACGATCAGCCGGAAGGTAAAGCCTGATACACACCCACACACACATACACACAGCGTTCGCTCGCCGCTTGCCGTGTAATCATATGCCCCTGTCAAACTGCCGTCTCATTCTCACCTGTCGTTCTCTCTCTCTCTTTCTGTGTGTGTGTGTGGGTCTGGCTCTGGCTGGCCCCGTAGTAAGTAATCGGATAGTGCGTAGTCCTATCACATGATCCGCCGGGGCCGCCGTACATGGTTACATGGGTGGGCATGTGTGTGTGTGTGTAAGTGTGTGCGTGCGTGTGTGTGTGTGTGTGTGTGTGTGTGTGTGTGTGTGTGTGTGTGTGAAATGATGTTATTGAAAATGATCAGGAAAAACACAGGAATTAAGCAAAAACTGAAATCTGAAAAGTTTAGTAAATTAGTATTGAAAACGGATAACCCTACACAGTATGTTGTTTGTAGATAATCGTTATTTTTTGGGTTATTGAAGTCTTACTCGTCAGAGAACTAATATATGTCTGTTTCTGGATTCGCCCGGTCGAAACCGGCTAGGCCGGTTGAGAGCGGGTGAGCCAGAACAGACATATATTAGTTCTCTGTGTGTGTGTGTGTGAGTGCGAGTGTGTGTGTATGTGTGTTGTGTGTGTGTGAGTGTGTGTGTGTGTTGAAATACAAAACGTTTTGAGGAGTACTTTTTGGGCTAACTCCCTGCTCGGTGGAGGAGAGGATCCGGACATTATTCATTTTCTTCTTCTTCTTCTTCTTCTTCTCTCTCTCTCTCTGTTTCCATTAGGAAAGTATCCTTTTCGTTGTTTGCGAACAACTAGGATTTTGTATTGATACCCTCCAAGTCACCCTGGTCCCCAAATCTCCCCGGACGGCGATGAGACATTTAATATAATTCAGTTCTATCATTTAATTGTGAGGCCATGATACCATCGACAGGACACAGATGATGAGAGACGGAACAAGTTGCAAAGCTTTATCACATACACACAGGTATTCATTGCTTGCACGGGCGCTCAGCTCCCCGTTTCACTCGGTAAAAGTGTTCAAGTGACATGAAATCGAAAAGTTTCAAGTTTGACGTCACCGTCACGATCCGTAGAATGTTTGCGATTGACTTTAAGCCCGTACGGTTGAGACGAAACGTTTGAACCTGTGCGGTCCGACCAGTCAGTGTCGAACGAACGGAGTGCTTCACGAAACGTTTGACCCTGTGCGGTCCGACCTATACGCGAGTTTTAAACCCTTCGAGTTTGATCCCACATGCCGCTTCAAAGGACTGTACAATTGAATACGAAGCTTTTTCTCGAATATTTAGATTCTTATAATTTTTTTCAGTTGACATTCCAAAGCACATCATGGCCTTGGAACGATTCAATCAAATGTTTGGTCTCCGAATCGGACAATCTGATCGCCTTGCTGGACGACGCCATTTTTCCTTTGTCATGGGTGTTGGCTCAATGCTGAGCGTTGATTGGTTGGAGGATACTAGCTGTCCGTTTCGAATAGATCACGGTGTATCTCGAACGGTCGGGTCGAACTGGATGCCGAAGTCCGTTTGAGACGTACGTTTACTATGACAGACGCTCCGTTTGGGATCGGGTTCGACCGGTACGTCCGAAGCGTACGGGCGGGGAGGCTCGTGTGTCAGTCGCTTTAATGAAAAAAAATAAGGACGATTGAAAAATAAATAAT
>CM031616.1:66703759-66718759 GCA_018398815.1 Conus ventricosus
TACGTACCACATACAGACATACACATAACACACATCACACACGCGCGCGCGCCCACGCCTGCACAGATGCGTGTATATGCGCATACGAAGGGAGAACATTATCAAGGCGAGCGAAAGTGGAAAAAGTCAAATATAATTATAAACAATTTTTAAAAGGCGTGGATCTGCACTTTTCCTCCCTCCACCCCCCCCCCCCCCCCCCCCCCCAAAAAAAAAATTGAAAAAAAACATACATACAAACAAACAAACAAACCCTAGCAACATTTAAAGCAAAAACAAAAAAAAAGCTATCAGCATCTCCGATGTAAGACATTCCAGAAGCTGCCTTCCACCTTACACACTTCCTCCTCCTTTTCCCTCCCTCTGTGACTCAACTCCACCTCCCCCCGCCTCATCCCCCCCCCCCCCCCCCCCCCCCCCCCCCCCCCCCCCCCCCCCCCAACACACACACACACAAACACACACACACTTCCTAAACATCAATCACAGACATGCCAGAGAAACATGAAAAAGAACAAACAATAAACAAGTAAGGTAACTCTTGCTCCCATAAAAAACGTAACACAGAGTAACTTTTCTTCAAGACCGGCACAGCCTTTTAAAACTTGAATAAAGTCAGACAAATACAAAGACGAACAATCTAATAGGGGGGGGGGGGGGGGGGGGGGGGGACAAGTGCTTGTTTTTCCCCCACTATTAGATATTGTTTTTCCTGACTTTTTGTCTGACTTTATTCAAGTTTAAAAGGCTGTGCCAGTCTTGAATAAAAGTTACTCTGTGTTTAGGTTTTCTTGTTGGAGCAAGTTACGTACCTACTTGTTTATTGTTTATCGTTTACTGTTCCCTGCCTCATTTTATTTTCAACTTCATGAAAAAGAATGCCTGGGGGGCACACACTCATATAAAACATATCTAGTTTCAGTCGATAAATGTTTACACGAAAATTTCTGTATTGACGATACATATCCCGAATTTGCAGATTTCGCATGCTTTTGACATAAGCAATCCAAAAAAGTTGACTAATTTGTGTTTTAACATAAGAGCTAGGGTTCTTCGGACTACTTCTAAAACAATCCCAAGCCTTTTGTTTTGACACTTGATGTCTTTCTTGTAAAGTGAAGGATATATTAAGTTGTTGTGAACACATTTCAGTTTAGTAGGCTTACCTTTTTTTCGCACATCTGTCAGCGAATGTATACCCCAAGATTCCAGAGTGTGAAGGAATCCAAAAGAAAGTTAAGTCAGTTTCTTTACATATCAAGATATGAATGAATTAATCAGTGTGTGTGTGTGTGTGTGTGTGTGTGTGCGCGCTCGCGTGCGTGTGTGAAAGTCCTCTGCCATAGTTTCTGTCATTCTTGCAATGGCTATCACCCGATGAAGATTCACTATGAGAACTTGTGTTTTTAACAGGTGTAGTGAGTTCAGATATAAGACTGGTGCTTGATTTAATGGTTAGTTAGTAACCTAGTCTTTTTATGTTTAGTGTTAATGTGTTACCTTTTGTTTGTTAGTTAGATGGTTAATATGAAAATTAGAGTATTCATCTGTCTGTCAGTCAATCAATCCTTTGGTTGGTTAATTGATGATTGGTTGGTGAGGTAGGTTTGTTTGTTTGTTTGTCTGCCTGTTTGTTTGTTTGGTCTGTTGTTGTTTTCTGTGACAGTTCTTGTTTCCTTTTGGGTTTTTTTTAAAGCGCATGAGATCATTCGTTTTTAGAGAGTCTTTTGGTTGGTTGGCTGCTGATTGATTGGTGAGGGGTTTTTGTTTTATTTTTATTATTATTTGTTTTGTTTGTTTATTTTTCTCCAGTGTGATAGTTCTTAAATTAAAGTGTACGTGTGTTTCCCCTTCCCCTCGTATCCTCTCTCTACTCCATTCTTCCTGTTCCTTTAGTGTTAAACGGATACTTTAGCTGTTCGCAGCTGATCTGACGAAAATAAATCGAAAATTAAAAAAAAAAAATGTTAATTTTTACACACTGGTGTGTGACGAGTATTTTATCAATAATTTGTTTTATTAACACACACTCATTCCCTGCTCTCACACATACACAGATACAAACTCTGTGTTCATCTGCGTGTGCATACTGATCTATCTTGCGAACGGATGTGCCATGGGTAGGCTTAACTCATGATTTGAGCGATTTCTGTAATTGTGTATCTCTTTCATGGGGAGCTAAACTTTTCTGTAGCGCGCGCCTTTGTGAGTGTTGCCGTTTTCTATCACTGTTTAAAGCTAAATAATTATTCAGTCTCGCTTATCAATAACGTATCTTAGCGTAAAACAACATCACGCCTGCCAAATTTGATCAAAATCTGAGAGGAACGGCGGATGGCATGTTTAGGTAAACGTAATCTTTCAACAAGCAAACGACAGCCTTCGCAACCACCGGAACAATAAACACGGTAGGCAGTTCGCGCATGCGCGCTGTGACAACATAGAGTTCTTTTTCCTGGAGACGCAACAACAAACCACACAAGCTGCAGCGTGCAATTTGTGGGGGTCCGCTGACGGTCTGGACCCCTGTGGCCTCCATCAATGCACAAGGTGGCCTTTGGGGCATCAGCTGTTCTTTCCCCACTCTGAACTCTCTCGGAAGCGATTTCTAGGCGCAGAAAGGATTGTGCATGTTCTGATCTGCTAACAACCGGTAAGTCGAAGGCTTCTCATATTTCCCCCCCCATTGTTACTCATGCTTCTGAGATTTGATGGTGATTTAAAGTTAAACGCAATGCAGTAAGAAAGAGCCTACATTGCCGGTGACTGTAAGTGTCGTGATATTTAACAATTTTGTAATGACCGACTCTGATTATGACTATCTGTACAGATTCTTCTTCTTCTTCTTCTTTCTTTTAACATCCACCATCATCATTTTGATGGTTCTGATGTCTATAGAACTGGGGGGTTCCACTAACTAGGTTGTTGGTATGTAGAACTGGCAGTAGGGGGACTTGTGGGGTGGTGGTGCCGGTGGTAGAGGAGGGGGGGGGGTGCTGGCTGGTCAGATTCGGGACTTGAAGCACTCCACCGAGGTTGAGGAGATAACCTCAGGAGGCAGGCTGTTCCAGTCCCTGACAGTCCTCGGGAAGAAGGAAAACTTCCTGTAGTTCGTTTTGCAGGCAGGGAGGAGATACGTCTCCCTGTGTGACTGTCTTGTAGACCGTGCTGGTGTGGGCCTGAATGGGGTGTTGATACTGACGTCTTCTCGATGATATTTGAAGAAGGTGGTCAGCCTTGCTGCTCTTCTTCTGTCTGCTAGAGTGGACCACTGTAGATGTGTCAGCATGGAATCGACACTTGAGGTGTGACGGTGGCGGTTCACAACCCATCGAGCTGCATGGTGTTGGACTTTTTCTATGTTGTTGATGTTTTTGGCAGTGTAGGGGTCCCAGACAGGTGAGGTGTATTCTAGAGTGGGGCGAACTAGGGCTTTGTAGGCTGTTTCCTTGATGTTGATGGAGCCCACTCTCAGGTTTCGCCTGAGAAAACCCTAAGTTACAGTGTGCTACACTGAAATGAAGAAATTTTTCATCTTTTAAATGCAGTTACATATCTATGGTTTGGAGAGTGGAAAGGGGTGTGGTCAGTTATTCACTTAGATAGAATTATCATTGTTGATGAAATCTATGTGTACTCTTTGCAATATACCATTGTTTACATACAATGCTCTCTGTCTCTGTCTCTGTCTCTGTCTCTCTCTCTCTCTCTCTCTCTCTGTCTCTCTCTTTCTCTCTCTCTCTCTCTCTCTCTCTCTCTCTCTCTCTCTCTCTCTCTTTGTCATGTGTGTGTGTGTGTGTGTGTGTGTGTGTGTGTGTGTGTGTGTGTGTGTGTGTGTGTGTGCGCGCATGCATGCTTGCAAGGGAGAGAATATAAGAAGAAAGATTTCTTTTGCGTGTTACATTGTGTAGAATTACATTTGTTTTTTACCTTCAGCTAAGGTGTGGTGCGTAGTACTGCATTGCATTGTTCCCAGTTCTGTGGTCTTCATGCCTTGTTTTCCACTGTTTGGTAGTTAACAGGAAGAAACTCTGGGAAAATATGAACAGTATTCAGAGAAGAATCCCTCCCCTTCCTCCTCACTCTCCACTCCCTTCTCATAGCAGTGCTTTGGCATTTTAATTCCTTCCGTCGTACAGTATTGCATTGTTCTGTGCTGTGATTTAGTGGTTTTGTACTGGATTACTGTTGAATTGATTATCATACAGTGTTGTGTTATTATACTAAAGACAGCATTATTGGATTTTTTTTTTCAATATTACTTTTACATTTGCTTTTACAAGTGTCCACAAGTTACATTTTATACATTACCTGCTCTTGATTATGTCCTGTGTTCTAAGAAATAAACTCCAGTAGTTCTCTGTACCATTTAGATGTCCTACCAGTTGTATGACATGTGTCCATCTCGTTATCACATTCCTAGATGTGTACAATGAGTAGATTTGATGGTGTGACAAAAAGAGATAAATTACCCTTGGATATATGTCCTCCCCCACCACTACCTATCCCCCCCTCTCTCTCTCTCTCTCTCTCTCTCTCTCTCTCTCTCTCTCTCTCTCTCTCCTCTCTCCCTCCACCCTCATGCCTTCCCTCTCTCTCTTGCCCAGGAGGAGAAACATGTTGTGGTTTAGCTGGTTGAAATATAACAAATATGAAAATATATTGTTGCTCTCTGCATCAGATGCCATAGTTGAGAAAGAGATTATTATAATGCTTTTATGAGATTTTTAGTAGAATTGTCTGGTAAAGAAAATGAAAAATCAACCAGAATTTGTGGTAAAGCATGTCATCCAAAAAAAAAAGCAACAACAACAACCACCAACTAAAAACTAAGTAGACAAGTAATCTATTAGCCAGCCAAGTTTTAAAGCCAACTGTATTCACACACACACGCACGCACGCACGCACGCACGCACGCACGCACGCACACACACACACACACACACACACACGCACGCACACACACACACACACACTCACACACCACAACACACACACACACACACACACACACACACACACACACACACACACACACACACACACACATGCATACATACACACACACACTCACACAACACACACACACACACACACACACACACACACACACACACACACACACACACACACACACACTGACTGACTGAAACCAATTTATTGTCAGATTAACTCAAGGTTGTACTGACATACACACACACACACACACACACACACACACACACACACACACACACACACACACACACACACACACACACTCACTCACACACAACACACACACACACACACACACACACACACACACACACACACACATTGCAGAACTGAACATGGTGAAGGTGGTATGGCCACTGGGGATAACATTCCAGGAGAGTGGGGTACAGGGCAGCTGTATTGCAGTGCAGAAGCTGAGGTGTAACGTTACATTACTCCAGAAGAGACATAAAATAACATGCCCCTGCCAAGGGTGGAAAGGAGAGTGTATATATATATGCTTGTGCACCGTGTATATACCTGGATCCTGGGTTGTAAGATCTTCACAGAAGATCATGTTTACTGAAGACCTCTTTCCTGAAAGTCTTTTGGCTTTCTCCTGTTTGGATAGATCTCAAGGCCAGACTGGTAATGGGGGTGGGGGTGGGGAAAATGGGAAAGAGCCTATCCCTCACAGAATTAATGATACTAAACCTTCCCTGTTGGTTACTTAATGAGTGAATTTTATTTTTTGCAATGCATGTTTCTATGTTATCATACACAAACACAAGCATGCATGCACGCAGGTATGCACACATGCACACACACACATCTACACATGCATGTAGGCATGCATGCACATGCGCACACACACATGCATACACTTAAGGGGTATATATATGTGTTTGTGCACACACACACACAGAGTGGAATACACGCAGTTAACTTTCTTTTTCAAATTATGTAAGATCTTTCAGGTTTAAAGAGAATATACATGTGCGCATGCACACGCACGCACACACACACACACACACACACACACACACACACACACACACACACACACACACACAGATAGATAAGATAGCTATATGTATGTATGTATGTGTGTGTATATTCGATAGATATATGTATGTATGTATGTGTGTGTATATTCATATGTGTGTGTAAGCATGCATGTGCACACACAAACATGTATATTCTCCTTATCATTATGGTTATGATTATCGTTATTATTTTAACTCTCATTGTCTCCATCCCAGCAGCATTGTTTTTATTCCACATCGATTTTGCGCCCAATTTGAGAAGATAAGTGACAGTTCATTCTTTGTTTCCATTGTCTTTAATGTTGTTTAATGTTGTTTGTCTTGCCTGAACAGCCCTTTTTTTTTTTTTTTTTTTGGCATCAGTTCTCGGATCAATGGAGCACCTAAAGTGGTGATTTTTTTTTTTTTTTAATTTTATTTTTTTTTTTTCCTCCTAAGGCCAAAATCCACCTCTTCATTGCCTGAACAGCCCTGATGTGGCCCTTTGCGGTCGGCTGGGCTATAAGCAACATTCTCTTATCTTATCTTGCCTGAAGAAGACCAGAGAGGTTGAAAGCTGTTAGGTTTCATCTTGTTGTTTGTTTGTGTCTTTCGTTCAGCGGAACAGTAATTTTCTTTCAGGTTTGTTTGGATTTCTGCTTGCTGTCTCTTCATTTTGAAACTGTTCTCCTCCATCCTCAAATTTCTTTAACTCACTTTTTTCTGCTTGCTGTCTCTTCATTTTGAAACTGTTCTCCTCCAACCTGAAATTTCTTAACTCACTTATTTCTGCTTGCTGTCTCTTCATTTTGAAACTGTTCTCCTCCAACCTGAAATTTCTTAACTCACTTATTTCTGCTTGCTGTCTCTTCATTTTGAAACTGTTCTCCTCAAACCTGAAATTTCTCAACTCACTTTTTAAAAAGTGGAAACCACAAGTATTATACTTTTAGTGTGTTGTGTGTGTGTGTGTGTGTGAGTGTGAGTGTGTGTGAGTGTGTGTGTGTGTGTGTGTGTGTGTGTGTGTGTGTGCGCGTGCGCGCGCGTGTGCATGTACGCATGTGTATATGTGTGTACATTGTGTGCGTGAGCACATGACAGAGAAAGAATGAGAGAAAGACTTTTATTTGTCATTGTGTGATAGTCTGCTGCATTTTGTCTGCATTTGGACCTATCAGATCAATAATAGTTGAGCTGAAAGGGAGTTAAACCCAGTCAGCCCACCGGCATGAAAGGGAACAGGCATGTCCAATAGTGAATGAATGGCATTAACTATTCTGAGTGATTCCACCCCTCTCTCCACCCACCAACCCCCCCCCCCCCCCCCCCCCCCCCCCTCCCCTGCTCCTCTGTCCACAGTATATTGAGGTCATGGGCAGTACAGTTCTAGAATGTTGTTGTTGTTTTTTTTGTCCGTTTCATCTGTTTAATTTCTTTTGTTTTTTTCTTCTTCTTTTTTTTTTAAAAATGGCTTTACATTCTTTTTGAATATCACAATGACTCGAGTTCATTTTTAACTGATTAAACTCGTGTGTGTGTGTGTGTGTGTGTGTGTGTGTGTGTGTGTGTGTGTGTGTGTGTGTGTGTGTGTGTGTGTGCACGTGTGTGTGTGTATGTGTGTGTGTGTGTGTTCATGTGTGTGTGTGTGTGTGTATGTTCATGTGTGTGTATGTGTGTATGTGTGTGTGTGTGGTGTGTGTGTGTGTGGCATGCACACATATTCATATATATAATGTGTGGTGTGTGTGTGTGTGTGGTGTGTGTGTGTGTGTGTGTGTGTGTGTGTGTGTGTAACAATAACAATAACAATAATTTTTAATCAATAACAATAATTTTTAATCAGTCTTTTCTGGCCAACTGGCCTATACAGACAGGAGAAATGGTCATTCAAAATTGTATACATGGTGAGTAGCAAAAACATTTCAATCAAGATGTAGTTTGGCATCTCAGTTTCATAGCTCCACAAGTATAGGTCGCAACTCTAAAGGCTAATTTTCCACTGAGATTTGTGAGTAGCAATTGTACTTTTAGAGTTGATGGAAGTGGTAGTAATACAGAGTGATAATTTTATGTCTTTTACGGAGTGCAGCATACCTTGGGCACACAAGCAAAAAATGAACAAGATCTTCAACACAGTTCACATCACAGACTTTACAAATTGGATTTGACAAACATTTGCCATAACATGGGATTCCATTTAGTGGGAGTCGATTTGATTTAACCAGACAAAGAACACGACGGTGCTCATAATTTTCTAACTGGCTTACAGTGGCGCGGAAGCTGTTCAGGATTAGGGGGGCAATGGATATTTCAAATCATTGAACTCCGACAATCACAATATGGCAATGTTCGATTAAAATAAAAATCCAGCATGCAATATTTAGTTCACACACACACACACACACACACACACACACTTGAAATACATTTTGTATAGCTGGACATTAGGCACCGTAAAATGCAGTTACTAAGTCACGATTGTCACAGTCTGTACATTAGCAGGTTACACCAACAGCGGGGAGGTTACACCTTTACACATTTAATTTTCCGAAGTAACTTTGACGTCGTTCGTTTCTGCAAACTAACTCGGAAAAAAATTTCCAGCGAGATTGAGCTGATCAACCTTGTCTTTGAACACATGCATAATGAGACAGTTGTTCAGGCGCTCCTGAGCCATAGTGCTTCGGAGGTATGTTTTGACCCGCTTCAAGGCAGAAAAACTGCGTTCAGCGGTTGCAGCTGTAACTGGAATGGTCAGGTACAGCCTGATATGTTTGTCTACCTCACTCAACATTCTTTTCACAGTGTCAAAAGCTGTCAGTTCTTCTGGCAGTGCCTCAAAGATGGACTTCTTGTTGTCCCCCAGAGCATGTGGAAGGAGGGCCAACTGTGTTTTGAGTCTGTCCATGCCAATGTCCGCAGCATATGTGTCTTTGATCTCTTGAGGAATTTCTGGATTCTTTCCTGCAGCTCCGTCACCCAAAGAATTTCAATCTTCCTTGACAACTGAAGACTTTGTTGGTCACATCTGCGCTTTATATGCTCTTTGACGTTCTCTATGGCCTCATAGTATTGCTGTCTGTAATAAGCAGAAGGGTCAAGTGGCTGTGACCCTGGGAGCTCTCATCAAGCCTTCATGGAGGCTGTGTCTGTCTCGGAATGCGGGGCTCATCACACACGTTTGCAGCCGTGGCTGAGACGTCGGCGAAAAACGTCTGGAAACTGTTATCCTGGCGCATACTTTCAAGCGTTCTCAGACGGAGGTTTGCAGTGTTTGTTGCATCCACACAGGACGTTTGTTTCCTTTGAACAGCTGTCGCCAGCTCTTCAGTCACATTAAAGACATCCCGTGAAAGTGAGAGCCCAAGACAGGTGGAGAACTGCTGCATAAGTGCAAGAAGGCCGGATGCCCTCCTGGCATACTCAACATGTCCTTGTGAGACTAGTTTAAGTATTTATTGCAAAGCCTCATAGTTCTCAATGAGAGATTCAAAAGCTCTTGTTCGAACAGTCCACCTTGTTGGACACAGTGGTTTAATGGACGGGCCGCACGAAGTTGATGTTTCATGTTGGATTGTTTCAAAAAGGATCTGTCGTTTTGGTGATCTGATCAACTGAATGACCTCTGTGGCAAAGTCAAGGGCATCTCTTATTACTTTGACCTTTCTGGAAGCCTCTTGTAACACAAGATTGGCTGAGTGTGCCAAACAGTGTACGGACACTGCTGACGGGACCTCATCTTTGAACCGTTTTGCTACTCCTGAAACGTGACCCCGAAAATTACTGGCCCCGTCGTAGGCCTGACCCCTACACTTCTGCACTGGCAAGTCCAGCCTGATCAAGCAATCCTTTAGCGCATTAAAAATTGTCTCAGCACAGGTATTGTCAACATGCACCAGTCCCACAGGCTCCTCTATGACTTCAAACTGCTCAGTTACCCATCTTATGCAAATTACAGCCTGCTCCCTGTTTGCAACATCACGGGTTTCGTCAGCTGGTATCGAAAACCAATTCGCTTCTCTGATTTCAAGTACAACAGATCGCAAGACTTTATGTGCCATAATCCTGAGGATCTCGTTGACAATATCATGTGACAGATATGTTGAACCTGTGTTTGTTTTTTCCTTGCAGCCCTCTCCAAAGCAGAACTTGAGCAGCTGTTGAAGGTTACCTTCCTGCTCGTCATGTCCACGGAGAGGCAGACCCTGACGCAGGAGAAACTGAAGGCTCTTTAGTTCGTTCATCAGGCTTTGCAGGTGTTTCTTTTGTCCGTTTCATGCTGACACGTCACTGGAGCACACACTGACGTTGTAGACTGCCTACAGTATACGTCATACACGGCTGCTCCATGTGAAGATGATTTTTCGTGGCTTGAGAACTTTTCCAGCGCTTTCTTCCAGTTGTCAAAACCGCTACATACAAACGCTGCATCAGGTTTGCAGCCTTGATGATTAGCCCTCATGCAGAAGAAACAACATACCTTGTTGTCTGTTGTGCATAGGTGAAGCCAAGGGTATTGCTGGAACCAAGATCTTTGGAAATAGCGGGGCCTTCCTGAACTTACCCTGGTCAGTTTGAAGAGGACTGTGTCGCTCTGTGGCTGAAAGGAGTTGACTGCGTCCTTGCAGCACACAGTAGACTGACATTTTGGTTTTCTTACAGTAGCAGGTCGGTCAATGTCATTACGAGGAGACTGCGCAGGTCGGTTGGCATCGTCACGAGGAGACTGCATGATTGATGCACCTTCTGTAGGAGATTAGAAAAACACTTTCTTCCTCCTTTTCTTCATCATTTTCACTGTCCTGGTTTGATGAAATGTTAGGCTCACAAAATGTTCCTCGCCTATTTGCCCTATAAGGACAGGTGGAAGGGATGATTCAATGTCTCCCGCCAAGTTCTTATTCATCAGGTAGCATATCCTGGAGCTCTCTTGCTGACCTGTTACGATGTGTATGTCCCTACCAATCATTCTCGCCATAGCTTGCACTACAATAGCATCAGCATATATGCCATTCTTGGCAATGTTGGTCAGGTACTGGTCAGTAATGTGTGACCAAAGTGGGTCAGCTGCAGACAGGTTCCCGAGAAATGTGTTGACATCTTTCCTGAGCGAGTTTGACAGGAAGTCTAACAAGTATGACGACAAGGTGATGCACCATCAAACATCTCTCTCTCTCTCTCTCTCCTCTCTCCTTTCTCTCTCTCTCTCTCTCTCTCTCTCTCTGATTTTTGGAGGTGCTCAATATTAGGGGGGGCAGTATATAAGGCTGCCCCCCCCCCCCCCAATATGTTTCTGGAGGGGGGCATGCCCCCCCCCCCCCCGCCCCCCCTGCTTCCGCCGCCTGTGGCTTATATAGGTGGCCCGTAAGATTTCTGGTTGGTATAAGATATAGTATATAATTGCTGATTGTGTGTGTGTGTGAGTGTGTGTGACAGGAGAGTTTCATTTCACTTGCACTTGCTTTAGTTTCCAGTCTAATGGATCCTAGTGTTTAGTTCCAAGAAGAGGAATCAGATTTGGCTTTCAAACGGCCAAACTTTTGTCCATCTTGAGTCCTATTTGAGAAGATAAGTGGCTGCTTGTTCCTTGTTTTCCTATATGTTTGTTTTCATCTTGCCTGAAGATGACCAAAGAGGTCGAAAGGCATCATGTAGTTTTTGTTCACCCCTTTCGTCCGGTGGAATGGTAATAGTTCTTTTCAGTTTGTTTCAATTTCTGCCTGTGGTTCTCCTCACTTTGAAACTAACTTTTGAGGGTCAGTTGTGCCTCTTGATTTCCTCTTCAACCTAGCTGGGTCTGGAAGCAGAAAAACACTAGTCAACAGTGAACTTGTCAATACTTTTCCGGTGTGTGTGTGTGTCAGTGTTCCTCAGTGTCTGTGTATGTGTGTGTATGAGAGGGTGTGGGGAGAGGCTATGCATGTGTTTGCATTATCCATTAGTTGAGAGAGAGAGAGAGAGAGAGAGAGAGAGAGAGACTGACAGAGAGAGAGAGAATATGATTTATTACAAATGTTGCTGTTCAGATGTCCTAGATTTTTGTAACTCGTGTTTCTATATACATTTCAATGAAGTAAATCTGTGTGTTAAGTTTTGTTTTCAAACTGTGATAACAATCCATTGACACTCACTTATTTGGGGTCAATGTGTAAATGTATGCACGCTTGCAAGTGCATCTGTGAGTGTGTCTGTGTCTGTATGTCTGTACATGTATGAGTTTGTGCATAAGGAGAGAGAGAGAGAGAGTGTGTGTGTGTTTGTCTGCCTGCGTGTGCACGCATGCATGCCCATGCATGCATGTGTGCTTCTGGCTTCTTTTTCTTTTTTTCTGTGTACGCAGGCTGATACTCCTGCGGACACTCCCTGTATAGCCAGGCAGTGGAGTTTTGTGTGTATGACCCTTTTTTATCCCGCCATTAAGGCAGCCATACTCCATCTTCGGGGAAGGGGCATGCTATGTGTCACGTGTCATCCATACCAACGGCCAAACTGGCCTTCTCTTCCGAAAGTTGGTGATGGGATTTTACGTATGTGCAAGATGTTATGCGTGCGTTCACACACGGAACCTCGGTTTATAGTCTCATTCGAAGGACTATATGGGGAATGGAGTCAGAACCAATGTTAACTCCGAGGGAAAAATCCCCCTATACCGAAATTCGAACCCGCAACCCCAGGATCACGAGTCCGGCGCTCTACCAACTGAGCTATCCGGCCCCCCGTGTGCTTCTGGCTGACATGGGTGTCTGTATGTGTGTGTGTGTGTATCTCTCTCTCTCTCTCTCTCTCTCTCTCTTCTCTCTCTCTCTCCTCTCTCTCTCGCTCTCTCTCTCCTCTCTCTCTCTCTCTCTCTCTCTCTCTCTCTCTCTCTCTCTCACACACACACACGCACACACACAGAATATCAAGCAACTTAGGAATAATGTGTGGCACTCTTACACAAAGAACTTTTTTTTTTTAATGCGCATACCCCCCCCCCCCCCTCTCCAACACCTCCCTCTACCCTCCCCCTCACACTGCCCTCCACCCCCTTTCACACCTAGCCCACACAACCAGTTCGATCCATGTCCCTCTCCACAAGACTCCCAGCAGGTCCTCCGATCAATGGAGGAAGAGGCTAAACACTGCACAATACAGACCAGGTGGAAGGGAGGGAGGGGGGGGGGGCACTTCACCCGGTCCAGTGTCATCGATAGTCTGTCAACCTCCACTCATTTTTCTCCGCTACATCATCATTGCCCGTCCTTGCTGCAAGAACAGCGCTATTCATGACTTGATTTCCCCCACAGCATTTGTCGAAGGGCAGACTAATGGCGATCAGCGAGTGACACAGGTCACGTAAAGGTCAGCCGTAATGCGCTCGGACTGGATGGGGAAAAAAAAGAAAAAGAAAAAATGAAAAGAAAGAAAGAAAAGAAAAAATGTTGTTTGCCGACTGCTGAGCGGATTGCTAAAGTGTTCGTGTGAGAGGGTAGCTTGCTATATAGGTAGCTCGACTCCGAGAACAGGATTAGTCAGCGACTACAAGGATTACAACACCAGCTGGGATGTCATTACTTTTGTAGCGGCCGCCGGTTCAAGACCTAACTGGAGGGAAAGTAGCCCGCCCTAATGTAATTGTGTATTATGTATGTACACCTCCTCCGCCCCTCCCCTCACCCCACTAAGCTGTTCAGCTTCGGTGAGCACACATTCACACTGTGCTGTTTATTAATTAAAGCGAGTCGCTGACTGTTGAGGCGGATCGGATATGAAGGGGGTAGGCACCATCTCAACTGACAGAACTTTTTTTTATTCCCGCACTCTAGGCCTACGTCAGATGATGTGGTTTATGTAAAGCGCAGCTGAGCATGAATTGAGGCCATACCAGGAGTGATAGCAAACTATAAACTTGAACTTATTTATCGTTTACAAACTGAATACTATATTTTAGATTAAAAGCTCCATGTGTTAGATCTCATAATTCTACTGGGGGGGGGGGGGTGGATATTTCGTTTATGAATTGTAAAATTAACCAAACAAAACCTGACCTACACATGTTTTTGAAGGAGCTTGGGCTATAGATATACAATGGAGAAATATGAGTCCAGAGGAGGGCGACCAAAATGTTGGGCCCTCTGAAGGACCTCCCGTACCCCGAAAGGCTACGTCGGCTGAAGCTTCCATGTCTGGAACACAGGAGAAAGCGGGAGACGTAATTGAAGTCTACAAGTACCTGCATGGCTTCTACAAGGTGTCACGCCCTGACTTCCATGTCGTCACAAATGAGCTGAGATCCACCAGAGGCAACTCCCAGAAACTTCAGAAACCAAGGCATCGTCTCAACGTACGGGGCAACTACTTTGCAAACAGAGTTGTGAACCTCTGGAATAGCCTCCCGGATGATGTGGTAACAGCGCCATCGGTAGACGCCTTCAAGAGAAGACTGGACAAGCACTGGGCAGCACTACCTTCAGTGTACGACCCAGAATGCCTAGTTTAATTGTTCAGTAGGTGATCTGATTGGCTCCATCCTCAAACCACCCAGGCCAATCAGTTTAGTTGAGAACCTGAACATGGTCCCATGAAAGGACCTGCCCATCTTGTATCTTCAAAGTCAAAGTCGAAGTCAAAGAGTCCTTGGTGGAGATGAATTATGCAAACTGCCAAACAAAAATGGGCCCCATAATAGGGGGCTAATGCTTATCATGCATAATAGATATTTTCTCTCCTTAATGTTTACATGTTGTCCATGACCTTGGAGCCTGATCAAAGAATGTGATACAGTAATTTGTCAGTGTAATTTGCTTTCTCCAAATGTCGTGATTTGATGGATTTGAGATGAGGTGTGTCACGTGTTTCATAACCTTGTATGATGTTTATGTACATTATAAATGTTGATCATTGGACTGTTATTTTATTCACGTGTGCTCATTAAAAAAAAATAAATAAAACCTCCAGAGACTAGACGATCTCTCTCTCTCTCCCTCTCTCTCTCTCTCTCTCTCTCTTTATATATATA